>JAWLRI010000200.1:474644-494079 GCA_034781795.1 Crypturellus tataupa | reverse complement strand
CACCCCTGTGTGACACCCACCTGTGTCACCCGTCCCATGAACCTCCCACGGCCACCCACCCCATGGCCTTTGCACGTGTCCCCGTCCCCGCATCCGTGTCCCCCCCACCCGCCGCACCACCGCGGGGCAGGTTCCCAGCGGGAATCCTTCCCGGGGGGGCGCAGCGCATGGCGGTTCCCCCCGCCCCACCGTGTCCGGGGGCTGCGGAGCTGCTGCGCGTGCGGAGAGCGGTGGCGCGGGGGGACCCGCCGCGGGATCCTCCGCTGGGGTCGGCGCAGGGAGCCGGCTTTTCCCGCCCGGGCTGCTGCAAGGGAAGCCCTGCGTGGGATCCCTCTTTCCCGCTTCCTCCTTTCGCCGGGAGAACCCCGCTCTTGCTCGCTGTAGCTGGGCATCCTTCCCCATCCCCTCCTCGCCTTCCCTCCAGCACCAGGTGCTCTGCGCAAGCGGAAGAGGAGCTGTGTAGGATGTGTGGTCCCCTCGAGGAGTCCTGGACCTGGGGCAGGCTGGGGCAGCCAGGACTGCCCACTGCCCCCACTACCCAGTGCAAGAGGCCATGGGTTGAATTCCCTTTCCTTCTCCCTCCACAATCCCTCACCGCCTTTAGCTTGCAGGCAGTGGCTGCCAAGCTGGAGAGAAGGATGGTTGAGATGAGGGAACAAGTGTGGGATCATAGGAGGTCCATGCCATCCCATGAAGGAGAGGGGTGACCTTGGGCAGGTCCCCCGTGCCTGCCTCTGCCTTGGGTAGGATATCACTGAAGCAACCCATGAAGAAGACCCTTCCGTAGGTAAAGGCTGGCAAAGACTTTGAGACCTTTCTGGAACGGGCACCGCAGGAACACAAACCTTCCCCAAACTGGTTCCAAATGGCAGACAGGGAGGTTTATCCAGGACTTGAGGCTGCGGTGGCTTTTTTTTCCCCTAAAAACATGGAGCTACCTAGTGGCAGGAGTTGCTTTGGAGAGAGCAATCTGTTGAAATGTGCCTTCAATATCATTGTAAGGGAAGCTGCAGCCTTGGCATGCAGCGTGAGAGGCAGGAGCCAGGAAAGAAGATCTAAACTTTCTGGAGAGATGAAATATTCAAATCACAAGCAATTAGACATTAATCTCTCATAAACAGTGCATTAGCAACAATTAAAAGATGCTTTGATATCTTTAAAGGCAAGCAGATGAGTTAACTGGTACTTTCTGGGGGATGATTGTGTATGACAAAATGCAGGCAGTGTGCGGAGAGCACACTTTTCTACATTCATGTATTTAAATGACTTGTTCTTAATTAGAGTTAATGAGCTATCGTCTTCAGAGTAGCTGCATTCAAATGCTCTCCATATTAGCTTCAAATTACCTCACTCCAAAGAACAAGCCACTTCTCATTTTGCTGGCCAAGGTGACATTTTATTGGCAGCTTAGTGACTGGAGTTCATGCCAAGGTGTATGTCAGACGGATACATCTGTGGGAATTAAATGAAGTTTCCCCTTATTAAGTGGGCAAGCAGACATCGCACACTGCTGGTACCGTCCGCTCTGGAATAAATCACTCTCACGGCAAGGCTCTTCATTATACAAATGCAGATGTAATGCAGTACTAGTGCATGTGGGCACAACCGTGATACGTCTCACTTGATGAATGCTGTTTGCAGAATTGAAAATGTTTTGGCTTCTAAGGATAGGAGTAAAGAAAGGGTGCAGAATGGCTGGGAGATATTTTCCTGCCTTTCTCACCAGTATAAGTTCCTGGCTGCAGACATGTATAAATCAGCTGTAAATGTCTCGATCCAGAATAGCTTTCAATGATGGTTATTTGGGTATTAAATTAAGATTGCAAATGAAATATTGGGACTTACAAATTGAGGTTCTTTGCTTTGGAGACTAGACTTCTTGCAGGTCACTGTGTACTCTGCCACTGGAGGTAAAAAAAAAAAAAAAGAGAAAAGGAAAAGAATTGCAGAGATTTAAATAGGAGGAAAACACTCTGCACGTGCAATGCTTTTGCTTTGACAAAAGTGAATGCAAAGGGTGTGTATGTGTGTGTAAATATATGTTTGAATGCACACCCTTCAGAGCAAGCATTTCCGAACATCCTTTAACTGGCAGAACTTGCAAACTACTTTGATCCATGAAATCTCAGCAAAATGCCTGTTCTCAGCAGAGGTCTGCGACTGGGACCCTGAGAATTTAGGTAGAGCTCATACAGCTTATGTCACCTAAGGATCTGACCCTAAGGATTTCATGCTGTAAGTCTATTGTCATAATATAGGAAGAGTGACAGACCAGGGTTATGTTATTTTCATTGCACCAGCAAAGACTGCATTTTAAAATAGTGGTGCAGTACATGAGAAGTGTGAGTCCATACATGCCTTCAGCACTCTTAATTTTAAGCATAGCACCACTGTAAGTGTGTATCTGTGTGTATGTATCTATATGAAATATGGATGTGCAATGGTCCCTTGCACCAATCCTTGCTCTAAAGTATTTCTGTGCTCAGGCACTGAGACTTACTCCAGAGACACAGAAAAATAAGCAGATCGTTCACATCCAGTGAGTGGGATTTGTGCATGGTTTTATCCAGGTTTATGTGCTTTGATTGAGTAAATCACAGACCCCTTAAAATCTGCCGAAGGAATGGAAGATCCTTGAAGTTGCCTTTGCAACTGGATAATTTTCCTGGAAGACAATTATAGAATAAGCAAAGGGTTTAGCTCCTTCTGATGGAAGCTGCTCGCCCTAGATCCCATGAGACATCCAGGCCATGTTCAGGATTTGGGACATCTCCCATAGCAGTTGCCTGCTACGTGCAGTAGTTGATTCAGTCCAAGGACACGTTCCCCCTCTCACGTATGGTATCCCACCCGTCCCGCTCTTTCTATGTCTGTGCCATCTCCAGCAAAATGATGTCTTCTCTCCCCACTTCACTTGGCCTATGGGGTAGCTGAGGTGATAATGGATCTACTGCATCCAAATGCCTCCTATACAGAAACCTTCTAACTCCTCTGCCCCTTTCAGTCCCATTGGAAAGAGGGTCAAGGGCTTTTCTTTCAAACTCTAGCAATGTCCTCTGTGTAATGGGCCCCATGTGGCATCCCAACTCTGATTTTTAGGAGAGGGATGAATATGAGTTTAAAAAAGGACTTTCAAAGTTCATCTACATCCACCAATACTACTTTTTGATATTTCCCTGCTTGCCCCAGGTAGACCCTTGTGATGTCTAAATCACTTCTCCTACAAAGCTTTTGTCCCACAGTGTATTCTTGGCTCTGCAATTTTTCTAGAGCCTGATAAAGCTAGAGAGCAAGCCTGACTTTATTGTCCCAGCATTGGCTGCTTAATTTCATCATCCTCGCCCTGATGAACAGGCGCTAGCAATTTTACAGTACCTCTGAAGTGTTTTGCTAGCAAAGTGACTTCCAGCCCTGGGATGCTTTGCCTGGGGCAGGAGATAAGGACCCTGCTCTTTTGTGTGAAGTCTCTATCACCAGACTCTTCTCCTACTCTGTCATCTCCTTATTTATCATTCCTGCTTCAGGAGTGCCTTAAATCCCAGTTGAGATCACGGCTTCGGTGCATTACCTGCAGAACAAGTGTTGAAGGGTATTTTCTCCTACCTGTGGTTTTCTGCAGGTCAGCTTATTCTAGGCTGGAGACTTTTGGACCTATTTGGACGTATTGCAACACCAGGCATCGCTGACACTAGGCAGCATGATTAGATTGACTCTCAGAAACCATCTGGATTGAGGTGTAGGAACCAAGCAGGCATCATCACCTGAGGATATAACCCATCCTCCAAGTAAACTGACATATGTTGTCAAACAAGCAGTTCAGCTGTGCATGAATTTCTACTCTGCAGGCATGATCCCTGGTTAAATCTGCAAGAAGAATTACCCCAGCCCCACATTTGACATCTGGGACTGAGGTCCAGCACCAAGCTCTCCCCATGCGTTGGAGCTTGGACTAGGAATGATTCCCATGGCACCTGGGGGAGCCACGAAACACACTGTGGATGAGGTGTTTTTTGTAGTGACACCACTGCAGACAATTAAGGCTGCAATTATCCACCCCATCGGAGAGCTGCATTCACTTGCTTCAGAGGCAGAAAGCAACACAATTTCTGCTATTAGAGTCAGCAAATAGTTCTTTCATTCTAGCCATGCTCGTGAAGATAGTAAACCTTTTTCATTGCGTTTGTCTGTATTTCTTATCTCATAAAGGTCAGTTTTACTGGGCTGGGCATAATCAGAAAATTGTACAGAAGAGCTTTTGAGGATGGTTCATGTGGAGCTAAAGAGTCAGGAGAGGATCCAGCGTGGTTTGTATTCCCGCATTGAACTAAGAGTATTCATATGTCCAGGTGCAGTTAGATAGCTTCCTGACACCGAGGCTTTCCTGTTTACACTGCTGAAATGAATTTCTCTCTTATAGAAGGCACGGAGCCTGATTTTATTTATTTATTTATTTTTGGACTGCATCCACTTTGCAAAGCGATTGCCATAAGTTGTGCAGATGGCATGGTATTTTTTATACTGGTGCCTTCCACAACAGGCAGGTTTATTTACATTACAGGCAGGTGCTGTTTTTCAGGTCAGTCATTTATTAGCTGTAAAGCACAGTTTTATCATCAGATGAAAAGAGTTGTGATTTCAGACTGAATACAGCTAGCAAAAGCATTTGGGAAGGAGGATTGCTAGAAAAGTCTGGGTTTTTGTTGGAAACAACTTGAGGCAAATTGAACTAAAAGCCAGTTCATTTGATTAAAAGCAAAGAAGGGAAAAAAAACATTTCATTTTGTCTCAAGCAAGAGGCTTCCATCTGCAGAAGGAAATATTTTGTCGCATGGGTAACATTTTTTTTTTGTTTTAGGTCAACACAAGGTAATTCCCATGATTTTCTCCCTCCTGTTCTTTGATTCGACTAATGGACCGAGCAATCAGTTATTCAGACAGGCTTATTTTGCATATGGTAATTGTTTCCACATTTAAATATACCCCTGCATGGGCAATCAAGAGACCTGGTTTTATTTCCAACACCGCTGCTGCCTCTGGTGTGACCTTGGGCACTTCACTGCACTGTGAGTCCATCTGCCCTGCAGATGAGAACCTCTTTGCAGGGCAGGACGAGCCCATGCCTCACTCTGAATATTATGCTTGTCGGTAATGCTGGAATAGCACAGAGTTCTTTTTAGTTCCACTGTTTTCAATTAAACATTTAACTATCACTAATGCATGCATTCCTGACTTTCCCAGAGAGAATTAGTGGCACTGCCTTATGAAACTCCCTCTAGTTTACTTAATAGGTCAAAAGGATTTTCAGCTGCTGGAATAGCAGTGTTCCCTTAAAACAGAGCCCGTTTTAATGAGCACTGCTAAATCAAGGGGGAAAATACAAGGGAAAGGTTTCTTCCTTCCTTTCCTTAAATATTTTACTTCATAATGAGCTCTCCAGATCCATACATTGCCTGTGATTTCTCTCAAGCAAAAGGCCTGACGATGATGGTACAATTTGGGGACATTTGAAAGACCTTAAGCCTTGTTGAAGCCTACTGTGTTATCCATTAAAAAACTCTTGCACCTGAGACTTTGCAGCAGGAAACTTGATGCCTCTAAAGCTCTAAGAGCTCTCATGATGGGTGCAAGCCAGGTGCTCACGAGACCCATGAACTTCTGCTGATGGATCAACTCTGCATCGATCATGTTTGTCCCTTGCTGCCGTAGGTTTGGCGGCACCATGGAGCTGGCAGGAGAGTAGGAGGGCAGTGGACATCTTCTTGCAAACACAGGAAGCAGCAGGGAGTCCACTAGGAATAGAGAGGTTTGTGTCATAGTATAATTCAAACTGTAGGTGCCCCTGGAGTTCTGCCTCCTGCCCAAAGTGCAACCTCCTGCCCAAAGCAGGGTCCTTTATGGGGTCCCACCAAGTTTCTCAGAGCTTCATCCAGCTGCATCTTGAACACCTCACAGAAGGAGACTGCACAGTCTTCTTAGGTGCTCCTTGTTCTTGGGTTCTCCTAGTGCTCAACTGCCCTCAGGTAGAGGAAGCTTCTTTCTATACCCAGGGTAGATGTCAACACAAGAGAAGAGCATCTCTTCGAGCCCTTTCTCCTAGTTGATGCTCTGCATGTTTTGCAGGGATTTGCAGGCAAGGAGTCCAGTCCTAAATCTTGGAAGCACAAGGCAGCTGTGCTTTTGGCTGCAGCATGATTTGACTTCCTTTCCAAACCTCCCTTCAAATAAACCCTGTCTTTCGACTAGTGATGTCAGACGTGGCCAGGTGAGAGCCTTGAGGTTTTAACTGCCCGAATTCTCATTTCTTTTTATCTCTTGTGAGGAAAGGTATTTCCATTCAGTTGAACTATTTGTCCATGCAGACTTTTTGGTCCTTGACATGGGATGAGACACCCTGGGGCTGTGCTAGGTCTGTGAGAAGGAGAGAACTCCATGGAGGTAGGAGGACAACAGCACCCTTGGCAGAAGAGCCAAGGATTTGCAAAATGAGGGGTAGTAGAAGAGCTTCTGCTCCTTGTCTCCCAGAGCCTGGGGCACAGCATTTAGCTTTTCTCTCCTTGCCCTCTCCACAGCTTGCATGTTTCTCTCTCACACCCTTTTCTTAATTAATTTGTCAGCTGCTGTCACTGTAGCTGGAGACTGCCGAACACCCAGCCGAACGCAGTCCTGATTTCAGCTACCATATCCGTGCTCTGCTGTAACCCAAGCGATAGCTTAATAAACCACAGCAGTGCAGACCAGATATCTTGGCACTGGTTGCAGTTTTTTATTAAAAAAGAGGGAGTGAGAAAGAAAAAAAAAAAAAAAGAAATTGGAGAATAACAGAGATCTGAATAATGAATAACTCCACTTTTAATGCCTGAGACTTATCCCCAAAGAACAATATGGATGGAATGGGGTCTGGTGTTTGTCAGTAGTTTGAACTTAGGCTTCCCTTCTTACTCCAATCTCAAGGTTGAAAGAGCAGAACTATTTCAGGTTGCTCTGAGTCCCACACTAAGCAATTTTTGGGGGGGGGAAATTCAAGCGGCATCAAGGCGAACAAAACCTGAACCAAACCAGATAGATTAGCTGCCCATTTTGGAACTGATCATACAGTTCTCTTACTTAAAGGACTGAACCTCTGATGGGTTTGATTTTCTTTTCAGCATCATTTTGAAATCATATGAGTCCTAGGGAGTGAGAGTTACTTTCTTTTTGAGTTCGAGTTGTCAGCTCCCAGCTGGGAAGGCATCTTGCGATTGTCTCAAATTATCTATCAGAGGTCATCCACTCCGTCCCATGGCCAACCAGAATCCTCTAGGCTGCTTATTACTTCCAGGAAACATCCGCAAGTGCTGATGGTCTTATTGATGAAGAATCTTTGGGTACCTCAAAGATTCCTCAGCTTCTCTAGACAGCAACTGATCTCGTTTCAGCTATGGATCAAAATGCACAGGCAATAAAGGTGCTATTGATTTAAGCCTAATGGTCAGGCTGTTTGGGGATTTCAATTGGAAAAGAAAAATCAATGCTACTTTGTTCTTATTATTTATTATTGTTGTTATTATTATTTTCTGCTGTTATGTTATTATGATGAAAAGGAATCAGAATCTCACCAGCTCCTTGCCATAAAGCAATACACTTGCAGGGCTAAGAACATTGAATCAGGCTGAGGAACATTCATGACACTTCTTCACTCCAAGATATGCTTAGGTATTGCTGGAGCACATAGCCTGAAGACAGATTGTGGAGTGTGTTAACTCCGTAGTGGTGTGGGTGATTAGAAAGGATATTTGATCCTGCAATCTAGTTGTCCTTAATTCCTTGGAATGCTAGAGATATAAGCCCTGGAGTCTCAAAGCCATCATGAGTAGTCTAGATTCAGGATTTTGCAGGATCTTGTCTGTCCAAAGACTTTGGTGCCAAATTACCTTTGCAAATGGTTGAACTTTCAACAAGCTTTGGGAAAAAAGGCATTGGCTCCTGTGTCACTTAGGCTGGTGAACATCTAGGAGTAAGGGAATGCTTGATGTGGTCCTCCTGACCAGACCAACATCTCAGTGACTTTCTAAAGTCTTAAGTAACTTAGACATACTAAAACATTTTTCACTCTGATCTCTATCTACTTCCGCCATCATGTCCCTGAGGAGTTTGAGGACTGAAGACCTCTTTGATTTCCCATGATTTTGAACTGTCCCATTTCAAGACAACTTTAAAGGGGGCCAGGAGACCAGAGTTACACTTCCTCATAACCCAGAAACAATCCAGATGACCACCCAAACCTACATGAAGTACCAACCTGTGTACTCTGAGGAGGTAGTCTGAGCATCACCATGTCTGTTGAGCATCATTTGCACCCATTCAAAGTGAGCATTTTCCATGAAGGCATCATAGCCTCATAGCCATCAGTGAAATGCCTGGGGTGAGACCTGCAATTTCAGAGCCAAGCGTTATATGGATGCCAGGAGAGAATAGAGACAATGTGAAGGGAATGTGACAGTATAGCTGAAGTCCTGAGATAAAACTGCCTTAAAATTGTGTTTATCTGAATGCCATTCTAAACAGGCAATATTCTTTTGTTGGGATGATGTGACCACATGGGGGTTGAAGGCTTTGATGGAGCCATCAATGCAGCGACCAAATTTTGACATCTTTCGTTGCTTCCCTGAGAAGAGACTTGTTTGGTTTGCATATCTTCCAATCCCTACATCCCAAACCCCAATCCCAATCCTCACATCTGCAGCAGTCCCATAGGATGTCTCTACTGACCACCTCAGTTTGGTTAGACAAATGCCAAGGCCAAGCATGCTTTTGAGGCTGTTTACAGATGCACATTATGTCTTTCTGACTTTGGAACTGTGGGATCAACAGACTGTGTTACGCACCAAGGTGACTTGTGCCTTTACACGTTCTTCAAGGCAGCTAAGGGAGAACAGAGCAAAGTCTGGAGCTTACTCTGATTTCTGGGTCCATATTAGTTTTTCTCAGCTTCTGCTTTTCTCACTTTTATTTTGTTTCCCTCAAAGGAGAGAGGGAAGGACATGGTCTTCTGTTCCTCTGTAGGACATGTCCCAAACTGTTTGCCAACAACATAAAAAGGATTTTTTCATGCTAAAGCAAGTGCTGTGAATACAAACACTGGAAAATACTTAGATAACCTTTCTTCTACAGTACACAAGCTTCTTACTTCATTCCCAATATAAGGACAGAAGCCCAGATATAAGCAATGGTTTAAATCTCTCCTGCAAGCCTAAAAGGAAAATTTATTTTTAAAAATATATTTTATGATATTTAAAATCAAGAATTATTTTTAGGAAATGAAGTTAGGTTTAGGCTAATCTTTGCTTCACTGAGGATCTTGGATACAAGGAGAAATTAGAGAGCAAGTACCAAATAAAAATTATAAACATGTGTACATATATGTGTATCAAAAAATATATGTGTATATATTATATACATATATGCTTACATATATACATGTAAAATTATAAAAATGTTCCAGGCAGTACATTGGAAGATTTAATCTCATGTTAAGGATTTGGCCTCAGAGAATCAAATATGAATATGATTGAAGCTAGGAGCATTTCTGTGACTTGGATCAGGCATAGAAACAAAATCCTGGGCTCCTTGTTGATATGACAGATACATCCACACTTCAAAAAGCAGTTTTATTTGGCTTCACAGGAGCAAAATTGGTTTCCTGGTGAGGAGCTATTCTGGCCAGAAATAAGTAGTTTTGGCCTACTGAACTATCCCTTTGATTTCTTACAGCTCAGTGCAACTCACACGAAAGAGAACCAGATGGGAGAGAAAACGGTTGGTGCCAGGGCTCAAGCAAGACCTGTTCATGCACTTGTTCCTTCCAGGTGGATCTGAGTAGAAGTGATCACATCAACAAACCCCATCACGTCCCTTAAATCTGTTGCCGTACAGCAAGCCCAGAGGCCTGAGTAGAAGTAGCAATGGGGATTTGAAGCTGCATTCAGATTTGATCAGAACCTCTGGGTCAGATCTGATATGGCTCTCAGGCAACTGTTTTTTTTTGGTTTTTTTTGTTTTTTTTTTTGTCAATTTAGAAAGAGCTGGTGCCTTGTTTTTTCCTTCAGCTGAGTTTTCCAAGGGTAGCAAAGTTCTTGCCAAGGGTCAATGTTTGCCACAGAAACTGGTGGGTAAAGACATCGGCTGCCTGGCTTTTGTAATTGCAGCTCTCAGAGAACTGAAAATGGTCTTTTTATCCTTGTATAGCTTCTAAAAAAAAAAGTCTCTATTAAGAGTGTTTGGAAGAAGGGGAGATTGTCTCCAAAAAGACAGTGTTCTGCGTGTGAGAGGATAGAGGATGCATCGAAGCAAAACTGTCCTCTAGCAAGGCCTCCACCCCACCATGCCCTACTAGCAATGTATCTCAAGAAGTTCTCTGTCACCACACACACCACACATTGACATCTATTCTCGTCCAGTTTGTGGGTATTCCTTTTTTTTTTTTTTTTTCACTTCTATAAATGGGGATGTATTTGGTGAGTAGGGCATACCTGGGGATTTCCTTCAGGAGATGATACCAAAACCAAGCTGACTAGGGTGGCCCAACAGGTTATTCAGCCCTTGTGTTCTCACTTTGGTATATATTTCCTTTCTTCTTCAGGAAAATGGGAACCACTGCTCCAGTGTGACCTGTTTCTAAGGTGCATCAGATAAGGACAACCTGTCCCGTTCCCCTAGAGCCCTCTCAGCATGGATGGTTTGATTGAGCAGAACACTGTGCTAATGCACAATAAGATAGCGGAAGCCGGGAAAAGGAATGGTTTGATTAATACGAGGAACTTAGTGGCAGAGAGTCGAGATGGTCTGGTCTCTGTGTACCCAACCCCCCAGTACCAAGGCCACCGAGTGGGGAGCCTTTCCTCACAGAGCTGCCTGGACAATGGCAGGAATGACCCCGTACAACAGCTTCTGGACCCCAACATGCTGCAGCAGACCGTGGAGTCTCACTACCGGCCCAACATCATCCTCTACTCAGAGAACGTGCTGCGTTCATGGGGGGAAAGCATCGGCTCCGAGTGCTGTGAAACAACCTTCATAGAAGACCGATCCCCCACCAAAGACAGCTTGGAGTATCCAGATGGCAAGTTCATTGACCTCTCAGCAGATGACATCAAGATTCACACGCTGTCCTACGATGTGGAGGAAGAAGAGGATTTCCAGGAGCTGGAGGTTAGATGCTATTTGCAATCTGTGGGGAGGTCGGTGGGGAGGAAAAACCTGTGGCTAAGCGTACTGCTTCCAAGTGCTGGTCTACATGGGATGGGCTATATCACTTTCTCTTTTGGCCAGGACAGTGAAGGAGCGCTGATCATTACTTGTTGGGTAGTCCCAACTCTGTCAAAAATAAGGACAAAATTCTCATTGTCCCTAACAGGGATGAACATTTCCCTCCAGCAACCCAAAGGGCTGGTCACAACCAGAAGAAGGCCCATGTGCTTAAATGCTTTCTAAGGTCAGGGCCAAGAGGATTTGTCCACATATGCAGAGTGCATCTTACACAGCAGGCCAACATTATCCCTTACTTTCTTTTGATCTGAGTTGGGGATAAAGCTGGTCCTCTGCGTATAGGCTCAACCATGACACATTTCTCTTTGATTGAACACACAAGCAAAAGTCTCTGGGTTTCTGGCCACAATGAATCCCTTCATTCTGAAATCCAAAAGTCGGTTCTGTTGAAAGAAAACACTTTATTAGACCCAAAATGAAAAGTTTCTTTCTGTATTTCATTGATTGATTGTTCACACTAAAGTAAGACCCATTTTGTTTTCCAAATGGGTCAGACTGTGGAAATCAACCTCATTCTTTCTTAAATGATACATTCCTAGTTAAAAAAAAAGAAAAACAAAAAAACACTTTTCTCTTTTTAGTTGAAAACAGCTGCCTCACTATTGCACAGATTTATGTTTGGCGTTGTACATAGGGGTGGAGGGTTTACATAATGCTGCTGATCCCAAATCTTTGTCCTGCACTAGTCACAAGCTCCTAGCTTAGCAAAGACCCAATAATTTTTTGGAAGGGAAGGCATAGCTCCAATCCAAAGGTCCAAGATGACATCGGAAGACTATTTTCTTGTGTTTCATTTTTGCTGGAGTTTTCTCCCATGAGACATCACAAGTTCTAAAGCTTCTATTTCCACCTCCTATAACACAGGTTCCTCACCCTGAGCTCAGCATAGGCACAGCACAAAAGCCTTACTTTTCTTTTATTCTCTTTTCTCTCTGTGTTGTTAAGGTAGGGAAAGAGAAAGGGGTCTTTTTTTTATTTTTTATTTTTTTGGCCAGTTTGTGCCAGCAATGCAGTATTCAAAATCTTCTCAGAAAGACAAAAAAATTCTCTTTGAGGCGTTTGATGGTGTTGGCTCAAATCACACCCTCCTACAACATTTAAGAAAGGGCTGTGAAAAGTCTTATTTAAAAAAAAAATGCCTACATGTTGCCTTTTTAACCTTAGCTTCTTTCACGCAGTAGTTTTATGGAGAGTGACCACAGCAAGCATATAATTGCCTAATGGTGTTATTGACACATCTGACCTGACATTTAGGCAGCTAAAATAATTCCTCCCTTCTTGTCAATCCGAATCCAGCAGGGCACTTATAATAACTGCCAGAGGATTAGTTAAAAAGGCCAGAAAAATAGGCAGAACAAGGAGGGAGAAAAAAAAGTTTCCTGCCAAAAGTTATTTCCCTTTTCAAGCAGTCTTTTCAATGTAGGGTAGCTCTTCAAAGGTACCCTGCATTGGTACCATATGAGGTTCGCGTCAGTTTTCCATGGAGAATATGTGGTCCCTGAAAACTACCCGTAAAACTGGAGGTGTAAGGACATTGACTTCATCCTTCTGCTCTCCAGATCTCAAGATGAGAGGGGACACTCTTTACCCATATCTTTTCAGATAGCAGGGTGTCTTGCTGTGCTGGTGCGTGCATCGTTTTCCCAAGTTTCTCCTTCTTCCTATCCTGTATGTCCAACTATACCCTGCTAAGGTCCCATGTGTCCCCTCTTAAATGTGTGTACTGCATTCAGCACCACAGGTGACCCATCTTACTTAAGCCATTCGGGAGTTACTGTATTAATAAACCAAAAGGTGCATGATAGCCATCCTGACCTACAGGTACCAAGTGCTCAGAGGAGGTAAAAATGCACCATTTATACACCAATAAGCCTTCCTCTGTTCCGAACTGGTGTCTCTTCTCCATCCAGAGAACGAAAGAAGTAGATGAGGCAGATCTAAACGAGCAATCTGCCAAGCAGCTGCGCTGAGCACACACGCTCTCAGCTCTGGTGGCCTCCCAAGAGGGGCCAAGTCTGCGAATGAGGGGGAGAGGAAGGATACATTGAACTGCAGAAAACCAGCAAAAGAGGTGCCTGCTGTGTTGTGCCCATCTAAACAGATGTTGTAACTATGCAGGCAAATACAGGAGGGCTTCCTGGACTTGACCAACACAGAGGTTTGTTAGTGAGATTCTGCTACTTCAGGGGTGGAAGAGAAGTCGTCTTTGAGGACAGTGGTTGCTGAGAGGGAAACTGAACCATGCTGGAGTGTTAGTTGCATAAAAAATGCCTCTCTCTGTGTCCAAATGAGAGACAAAGCAACTGAATCATACAGCATGAGTCTGGCCCATCACACCGCTTTCTTTTTCACCAGTTATTGACAGGAAGTAAATGTTTCTTTACATTACTAATAGGCTCAAAGTGAAAAAAACAGGTTAGTATCAGGGCTGGAAGTATTTTGGAGGAGAAGAGCAAGAGAAGTTAATAGAAGACTTTGCATCCACACTGAGAGAGGCATGAAAAGGCATCCTGCAATACACATGGCATGAATTTGTTGTTTTATTGCCTGCCACACCACAGCTCATAGCAGGATGGGAGCTGCACAGTATAACAGCAGATCAAGGCTCGATACTTGTAAGGCTTTTCTGCCTTTGCACATCTGCTTTGGCACAACAGCTGGAGAAAACTGCTGCAGAGCAAGTGTCTGGGAGACAGTTATTTGGTCTGGGTTTGAGTAACAGCCCCCCAGCCAGTTTGCACGGACTTCTATTCTGTAACCTCTCATCACGCTGAGAATGGGTCTTCTCGGCTCAGCAATACCTTCAGTGAGTCACTAGAGCTTGCAAGGAAGCATCTTCTTCCCTTTCAAAGCCTGGGGACTTTGCAAAATTCTGGGACATGTGGCAGAGGAGCAGCAGGCATCCGAACTAGGTGTCCTACTCACTTCTAACACCAGTTTGGTTACGTTTAACTTCTTGGGTTTTTTTCAGCAGTAGAGTTTCTCAGGTCCTGGTGTAATGTTATTCAGGTTGCCTATGAAAATCATAATTGTCTGGAGGGAAAAACATTTCTGAAATGGCCCTTATTAGCATACACTGCCCCATTTTGCTCCAGCAATTATCAGGGATGAAAGCAGAAATCTGCACACCCTGTCAGAGCTTTAAACCTATCCATTCCAAGCCCAACTCTGAAATCAAATGATTCCCTATTTAGGTATCGCTGGAACACTTATAAATATCTTATGAATTCTTTATGCCACTACTAATGGACAGACAACTTGTCAAGTGTGGTGCTGGTGAAATATTATGCGAGTTCCTAGCTGAAATACCATTCTGTTAGAGTTCATGTGTAAATGCACTGCCACCTTTTATCCAGAAGCATCATTTGTCATACTACACTCCTGCTAGTCTTCCTCCTGGCCCCTAGAGAGCTGGCTTATTTAGAGAAACCCAAGCTATTGATGGCATGCAGGGCTGCAACAAGGTGAATTATTCATATGTGTGGCAGAAAGGAGTACATCAGAGTTCTCTCTTAAGGAACCTCTTTCTTTTCCTGAGAAATGTCTGTAACAGCCTCTGCATGGTGAAATAAATAGAATGTTCTGGGGCGTAAAAGAAGAAAAGAAATGTATGCTTTTAAGCAAAATCTTCCTTCTTTATTTTTTTTCCCATGCAAAGAGCTTCATGCCACCATGAAAGTCATCCCTCCAACCTGAGCCTAAAAATATAAAGGCAGAAGGCGGACCTATACCATCAAATCCATCTTTTCTGCAATCTCAAGGACCTCCTGGCTGTGCCTCTTATGAAAAGTAAGAAAGAAAAAAGAAGACTGTGAAGGGGGTTTGTGCACATGTTGCCCCATGACAGGCATGTATTATTTCAGTGCTGTCAGCTGCTAGCCTTGCACAGAATTGGAAAATCCTACTTTGTATTGAGAAGAGCAGAGCTGCTGTGTCCCAAGCCTCCCCCTTTGGCAGCAGTCATCCAGAAAGACTAGGACATTGGAGATTGCCTGGGGCACTGAACGTCCCAGGAACGCCAGGCTTTAAGTCTGGCTTCAGTGCAGAACAAACTGTGCAGTATTTCATTCTCATCATTCTTCTCTTCTTCTGAGTTGCAATTTGGTTGTCATAGCTCCTTCTTGTCATTAGTTTTCTCAGGTGAGAAATAAAGTTTTCTTTTCTGGATGCTTGGCATCCCATCAATTTGTCCCTTATTTAGAGGTACTTTTTACTTTTTTTGGTTCCAGAGGCAGCACTGAGCTGCTCTTGTGCCTCCAACCAGCTTTGCTTTAAAATGCGATTTTGCAAGTCAATGCTGAGCTGAAGACTTCTACAGTCAATTTTATCTTAGAAAGTCAAAATTGATGAGACTGATAATTAAAGACAGGAGGTAATGGTTCTGATTCCTCCATGCAACTTTTGGCCTCCCGATCCTAGGTTGGCCAATCTCTTCTTTCCTAGATGCTCTCCAAGGTGACGTGAAATTACACGAACGGGATGGAGCCAGGGGCAAAGGTTTGTCTCAATGGTTCTGTCACTAGTGCTGCTCAAACATCTTGCTGTGGGGAATCTGGTCATGACAAGGTCCCACTGTGGCATGATGGAGGCATGATGACTTATGCGAGGACATGAAATCTGCATATAGAGCAGTGAATTAGGGGGTTCTGAGCTGAATGATGTTGTCTTTTAAAGAGTTCAGCTCAGGACGTAAGCCTCCAAATGCCTTCCAAAGGAGCGTAGGGTTTGACGATCATTTTTGAGAACAGAGAAGAGGCAGCAGCAGGGACTGTTGCTAGAGCTAATTTTATTCAACAGTTTCATCAATAGACTCATAAGGGAGTTGTTAGAAGAAAAAAAAAAAAAAAAAAAAGCTCCAAGTTTGTGTATTGTATTACACTGTTTTGGGTATTCAGATGCCTTGGCAGTGGAGAACAATTCTCATAGGACCATACAAAACTGGATAGGCAATGTGGAAGTAGTTGAGATCCAGTATAAGTAAATAGAAAATAATACATTTATAGAGAAATGATCCGTGTGGACATGATAATGAGCTTGTAACTAGGAGTTACAACCCAGGTAAGAGGCTGTAGAGAAATCATGTGAAGTCTCAGAGAACAGTGCTCAGAGTGAGGTAGCAATCCAACCAATTGGGGAATATCATAAAGAATAGTCCTAACACCAAGGCTGAGGGAGAGCCACTATATAAATGTTCGGTGGTGGAGGTAGGTAGGAAGGGCAACAGAATGATTAAGGGGATGTAGAAGACCATTTACAAAAAGAATGGTGAAAAAGGTTGTGGCTCTCCAGTTTGGGAAGCCTAGGGATATAGGAGCCAGCTTTACAAAACACAAAAAATGAAGGTTAGAATAAATTCAGAGCTCTTGTTCACCAAACCTGTAATAGTAGAAGTAGGAAACACTCAAGACTACTGGTAAGAATTACCTTAATACCGATAGGAAAAAATCACTCTTTACATAATTGGTAGTAAAATTTGATGAACTTGCTGCCACAATAAGTAGTGGAGGATCAACAGGTTCAAAGGGGATTAAATTCATGGACAAGGAATCCACAAGCAGATATCAAAAGGAATTGGTAAGGCTGTTCTTTCTAACATCTCTCTCACAAGAGTTGTGGATGCTTGGGGAACACAGGGGTTGTGCTGCAGACAAGGGGTCCAGGTTTATATGTGCTTCTTACATACCACGTCCTGTTGCTGCTGTCAAAGACAGAACTCAGGGTTTGATGTACCATTGGTCTGACCCTATAGGGCATGCTTTATGCCTCCACAGGCACAATATTAATGCTTTACAAGAGTGATTATGCTTCATTAGCATTTGATTTATTTTTCTCCCTTAAAGAAGAACCCACTGGAGTCTAGAGATACTGAGCCATGTCAGGGGGTATTAACCTTTATTATGCAGACCTTGGTGAAGGGAGCGTGGCTGGGAAGTCACCTTCAGCATTCTCCAAATGCCTTTCAGTGGAGTGCGTTAATCACAGCAAAGCCCCAGAACAATTCCCCTTCTCCCTCATGACTTCTATGTGTTGTCACTTGGACATGATACAGTGAAGTCCCCAAGCTCCAGCATGTAGGTGGTAGGGACTGTGAGTGAAGGGCAGGGTGCCACTTGCAAAAGGAAGGGCTGAGGGTACGCTGCTTAAGCTTTGAAGGTCTAAGAAAGGCAAGGAAGCTATAAAGCAAAGCAAGAACAATCAGCTATGTTGAGACACCTTCAGAGGTCAAGTGGGCTTGAAGTGGCACCTGCCCCACCTTGAGCTGTGTACTGTTACTCCTCTAGCTAAATTATCTCAGGGAAGAGGCATATCTCCCTAGTTCTCCCAAAAGACAATGGTGAGACCATCTCCTCAGGAGAAGGGGTGGCGAACATCTGCTGTGCTGCTGCCATAAGCATCTCCTTGGATGAGTTTGATGTCTGCTGACTGTGGAAATGCTCTGCTCCCTGGTTGAGGATCATAAGGCGAGGCCCCATGAGTACCCCACTGACATGATAAGTAACGATACCAAAACACATTGCATTAGCAGCAACTTCACACTCCTTAACACTTCACAGCATAAGCTGCTGAGAGTCACTTCTTTGTTGCAGCTGCTGGCCCATCTGTCAGGACATGAACATGCTGTGATACAAATGTGGCTTCCCCATGAATTCAAGGAATTCTAGGGAGCAAAGTGGGTTGACTGTCACTCAAACAAAGATAAAGAGAATTTACTCTATGCTGGTGGTGTATTTACTCTGTGTTGATCCCTTCCCAGAGACACTGTGCTGAATGCAAGTTGCTGATGAGCCATGGATAGTCTGGCTGTGGGTGTCTAGAAAGCATCATTAGGGAGGTGATGATCAAACTCCAAGGGGGAAGGAGGAAGAATGTTCTCGGGCCACAGCATGAGGTTGAGCCACTCATGGGTTTTGGTTTGGCAAGATTAAAACATTCCTACATTGTGTTACACAAAGCGAGGAAAGACCCATGCAAGCACATCCTGAAAGGCTGCCTGTTTTATTGACAAGACATTTTACAATGAGAGCTGGTGAGCAAGACCAGGTCATACTTGGTGGATTATGGATCATTTAAATACCTTTAAATTTGAACAGAACCAACTGCAAAATGTAAGATAACAGGAACAAAAAAAGGCAGATCATCAGGATAAAGAATCCATGATGGCAGCAGGTTTTAGGAGCTGTCACCACTTGAGTAAGCATCATCCAGATGGTGCTCAGTAACTTTAAAGTATATTGAGACAGAGTAGTGTTAAAATACAGCCCTTCTGTCACCATCTAGCAGGGCCACGTTTGTTATTAGATCCATGCAGTTGAACTAAGACTGCCTCCAGAAGAGCAAAGTTGTAGTCAGACTGTGTTTAACCATAATATGTAGATAGGCTTTATGAGGAAGGAAACTGAACATCCATTATATTAGAGTCATATCTTGTGTTGGTCCTTGTCAAAAACAGACCACAAAAACTGGAGAATTTGTATTTAGAGCAGAACCCATACAGCCATCCCAAGAAATTTTTTTGTATACACTGTGTTTTGCTGAATTAGTTGCTTTGAAGGAAAGAAAGCTGTAAAACCAGAGAGACTGTTTCTTGAAAAATCCATCAGAAGTTACTGGCAGCTGTAATTTGCAACAGATATTACTGTCTGACTTTGCCA
Source organism: Crypturellus tataupa (assembly GCA_034781795.1). Classification (NCBI taxonomy): domain Eukaryota; kingdom Metazoa; phylum Chordata; class Aves; order Tinamiformes; family Tinamidae; genus Crypturellus; species Crypturellus tataupa. The sequence continues at coordinate 475,123 of JAWLRI010000200.1, read as the reverse complement.
GTGTCACTAAGTTTTAATATGAGATGGATTTAAGTGACCATCGAGTCCAGCCTTCAGCACATCACAGACAGCCCATGGAAAGCTGTCTGTAGAGCCTTTGTTCATTCATCATGTCTTGGCTGAGGTAAAACACGTAACTTCTAAGGATAGCTAACCTCAATTTGAAAAAGGTCTTTGAATAATATGAAAATCCATGACAACTGCAGAAAAATGTTCAGCACCCTCTCTGTTAAAAATCTGCACCTTTGTGTCTGCTCTTGATCTATTTCACTTTCAGTTACTGGCGTTTCTCGTGCTTTTTGACAAACAGAGAAGTTGTCTCGGATGAGAAATGATCTACTCATGCAGGCACTGAGTGACTGAGATAGAAGGGGAGGAATAAATAGAGGGATAAATAGAGAGTGGGAAGGAAGGAAGGAAGGAAGGAAGGAAGGAAGGAAGGAAGGAAGGAAGGAAGGAAGGAAGGAAGGAAGGAAGGA
>JAWLRI010000200.1:417585-474264 GCA_034781795.1 Crypturellus tataupa | reverse complement strand
GAAGGAAGGAAGGAAGGAAGGAAGGAAGGAAGGAAGGAAGGAAGGAAGGAAGGAAGGAAGGAAGGAAGGAAGAAAGAGGAAAGGCTGTTTTTCTTTTTGGTTATCACTGTAATCAACACCCATGTGTATAGGGCACTGTGCTTTCTGCAAGATATTCATGATGTGGGGAGATGTCCTCTGGGACAAGAGCTTCTAATTGGCAAAGCAGGAGTTAGTCTTGCCTGTGTTCCTGGTCACCTCTTCATCAACTATAACCCTTCTGCAGCTAAACCGAGACTGGAGACTGGCACATCTTGTGCTGTCTTCTCAACTGCACTCCAAGCGTGCTGGAGCAGGACAGACAGCAGTAGTCAGCAAGGATGAGGAGAGTTTGTGTTGCTGTAACTAATCTTGCTACAAATGATCCATTGAAAGTGGGAGATCTCCTCTCTGTGGCCAGTAAATCCAGATGTCCCATCTGCAAAGAACCCAGGCCCTCAACACCCTGAAAAAACTCTCAACTGCTGCTGCTGTTCTTTGTCTTTCAATGTCCCTTGTCTCGTATTGGGTTATAGCTTCATTAGGATGTATTCTGCCTGCATTGGCCTTGCTTCCATCCTAAGATCTTTCTAATCCCACAAGGAAAATAATGTTTCATGATGGATGGGATAAACCAGCTCTTTTAGACAGGGTAACTTAGTCATGTGTTTATCACCTCAGTAAAAGGTCTTGACTAATTGGAATCACTAGCAGAGTAAATATTAGGGACTTTTGCTCTTTTCATGAATAGAAAGTCACAGTTAAGAAAGGGATGCTCCTTTCCAGGTCTTTTTTTTCTTCTGGACACATGTATCTTTTAGCTATGGGATGCATTTGGTGATATATATTAAGAAAAACATTACAGTTTGATATTTCAGACTATTTAAAGTCCTCCAACCCAACATAAGGAAAAAAAAAAGTTTTCTGTGTAATTTTGCTCACCACCTGACCCTTGAATATTATTAGCCATGTTCTTCTCTAGATTATTTTGCAATGGTTAGAAGCTTTCAGTTAAATTACTGAAATTGTGAAGTAATTATGAAAAGTTCAGGCTTGAGCATAGCGGGGACATGTTGTAAGAAAAGGAACATTTGGGAGGGAGGTTGGATTGAAGGAATGAATTTTTGACTGGAAAGAAAAAGAGGCACCTTTTGCTATTTGATTTGAGATTTATGTTTATTTATTTATTTTTTTAGGTAGCTCTTCTGGTTTCTTTCTTGGCTAGAATACCCAGAGCTTTCTGATGAAAATTATTCTGTCACTCTTGATGACGAACAGTCAGATCATCTGCTCCATTATGTACCTTTAGTTCCTATTCCTATGAGGACTTCAACCATTGAAATTGGATTCACAGTGTGAATCTACTATTAAATTAGTCTATTACTATGGTGACTTAATATTTCCTGGTAAGAGTTTTTTATGTTGGCATAATCAGGAAGACTTCTACTATTATTCTCCTGCAATCTAATAAATCCCTCTCCTCTCTAAGTGAAAACTCTTAAAAATGTCATGATTCTACCACCTTGAGAGTGTTTAATCCCTTTAGAAAGCAGCATAACCAGTAATTTTCTGGTTTATCACTTGATCAGTGTTATCTGGAAAATCTTTGCTCTGTTTCATCTTCATCTAAAAGAAAAGATGAAGTTTTGAAGTTTTGAAATATCAGACAGGTAGTCTCCACAGATACAAAATCAGTCAAAACGTGGATAATCAAAAGCCTTTTCTATTGCCTCTTCTCTTTCATGAAACTCAGCAAAGGACACTGTTCAGAGAGACAGTTTCAGAAACACTGTTAGTTTCCCCATCCCACTCTCTCTTCTTTTACTCTTGAAAGGAACGCTCATTGGTTTTAATGATGACTTAAGTAACTAGTTCTGAAAATTAAAGCAGAAAGGCAAGTCACCAAGCTCAAAAATTGTACAACAGCCTCAGGAGGTGTCTCTTGAACAGTGGATTTTACTGAATTTATGTCAAATGGAGCTTTGTCACTTCTACCAAGGCATCAAGACTTGGGGTGACCAGGGAGTTTGGCAGAGAGGAACCTCGGGAATTCCAAAAAAGGCAAGTGTAGAGTCCTGCACCTAGGCAGGAATAACCCTGGAGATGAATCCTGTTCTACCAGAAGGCTAATCTTTGCCCAGGAGATCCAGAGCACACAACGTTTACACCTCCTGATGCATTAGATAGGTGACATTATGCTTCACATCATAGGCAGACTTGTTTTCTCTCATTCATGAAATGTAAGAAACTATAAGGAATTTTTCAGATCTCTGCAGAGTTTTCCCAACACTGGACTGGGGGTGACTCCTCAAGAACTCACCTTGACAGGGCACTAGCACTTCAAATCTTAGCAACCCCAGGGTGAGGCTATCACAAATAAGGCAACACAAGACTTCCACTGTGGGTGCTGGTGGAAAGCTGGGGTCTTGGTGAAAGAAATGCCAAGGAAGGACTGGGGAAAATTTTATGCACAGATGACCACAGCCTTGGCCCCACGACAGAGGGGCCAGATGGATTAGAATGATATAATCAATCAGCCCTTCACACGTCTTTCTCTCTTGCTTTTCCAGAGTGATTACTCAAGTGACACTGAGAGTGAAGACAATTTCCTGATGATGCCACCAAGAGACCATCTCGGCCTCACTGTATTCTCCATGCTCTGCTGCTTCTGGCCCCTGGGAATTGCTGCTTTTTACCTGTCCCATGAGGTAATGCCAAACGCCTCCTGCTAATCCAAAGCTTTACATCCAAGCAGTGCCTATGACTCCACAACAGCAAGGAAAGCTCAACAAGACCCAAGATAAGAGCCGAACATGGGGCAAACACTCTCGCAGGGTGGTATGAGGCAGGGTGACATGTGCAATTTTTTACCCTACTTGATAATATTGGTAACGGTGCTTGTCTTGTGAGATATTTTACTATGGTAGGAAAGCCATAGAATATTTTAGGTTTTGCTTGGCAATGGTCAGGTTCCATGTCATTTTATGCAATGTCCAGCCAGAGATTTTCTGTGGGCATGATTTTCTGTTGGGAACCACTTTTCTATATTAAATGCTCAGGTTTCCCATTGGAAAAAAAATAATTTGCTAGTTCCTGAGTTGATGATCTGGAAAAGAAAGCTAGTTAATATCCTTCCTCAGAAGTGGATGTGTTTTCCTGGAAAACCTTTCTCTATGAAAAATTGCTCAGTTTGTTCCTGTGGTCCAATTTTAATAGGAGTTTTTTTATTTATTTATTTGCCAGAGAAGTGATAGTGCTTTGGTTTATAAGAAGAGCTTGCTGGCTTCCAGCCTCTGCCTAACAACCACCTAATGCCTCATCATTTGTTTCGACAAGTATGTCTTCACAAGTGCCTGCAGAGTAATTACTGAGTTTCTCTCTCAGCATGGCAGATAACATAACGTGACATGAAAGGAGTCTCATCTAATAGTCTCCTCAGCAGCTGCACGGAAATGTTCACTTATATTTCTATTTACTGATGGTGGCAGGGCCTATTGGAAACTACAGTGTGTCTCCACAGACCCAAAATCATTAACTTTCTAACCTGCCTTTATAATCTGCCTGCTCTGAACACTTACCAGCACCAGATATTTGTCAAGCCAGACCAGGCACTTTAGATCAGAAGAATGTTAGCCTTTAATATCAAAGAAAAGAGGTAGGGCACTACCATCTTTTTTTTTTATACTATCAATGAAGTGTCTTTCATTGAACTTTCAAGCCTCTGAGACAACTGCAATTTGTCCAGTGGAAAAATAACAAATTTCTCTGTCTGAGTGCTATTTATTTCTCAAGTTTAGGTCAAGGAATTTGTCTGATAACAATGGCAGTAACAAGTGAAAATCAGGTGGGAACCGCATGTGCTTCATCATTCTGCAGTTTAGTCCTTCAGGCAGAGCTGTTCATCAGCAGCTTTAATGGCCATGCCTTCTGCACACGTGGGCTAGGCAGGATCTTTTACTGATGCTTCAGCCAAAGAAGAGTACTGAGCCTGGCAGTATTGACACAATGCTTGTATTTGCTTTGTGTTGGGGAAAATAGTCCATTAATCAATCTCCTGCAGTCGTGTTCCTTCAAGAGGCCTGGAGATGGCTAGCTAGTTTTATCTAGACAGTAAAAACACAGCCCAGTCCGCTAAAAGGAAAACCAACAGCCTAATAAAGCACTGACAAGAATCACGGCTGAGAAGCCAAATGCACCAAGGCCCAGTATGTTGGCTGATCCCGGGGGCTGCATGAGTCTGGAAGACCAAACTACTTCAGTAGCAGCATATCAAAGCTTGTAAAGGTCACATAAAGGCCATGATATTGTGCTGAAGGATTTGCTTATTGAAAAAAAAATGAAATTTACATGTTGGATTGGTTTAGCATAATGATGGGGAACTGCTGAATGTGACTCCTTAAAACAAAAGGCCATCAGCAAAAAAGGTCAGATAGGTGCTTTGCTTTTATTCATTTTCTAGACAGTAAATCAATCTTTGTTAATTGGCCCCTTGGATTCAATAAGGAAATCTTTGGCTAGACACAGGAAGGAAAAAGGACTGAGTTTTTGAGGAGCTTTGACTTCTATTTCTGGTTTTGCACTGAAAGTAGAAGCCTTTCCCTTCTCCCCAACAAAGCAATTGTCATCATCATCATCCCACCCCTACACGCTCCTTTCCTCACATCTCTTTGACATTCCCTTAGTTCTGTACTTGTCAGTAGGCTGAGAAGTCCCTTCTCAAATCTTGTGCAGAAAGATGATCAAATCGCTACTCGGCCTGATCCAGCACACGTTAGTCTGTTTAATTCCCAAGTTCCCAGAGATATCTTGGGTCGGTGTCTTCCTCTCTGGTAGGTCCATCATGGCCTTGAGAAACCATGAGGCGTCGCTGAAACTAGTACTCTTGCAAGGCCACACAATCAACAAACTGGCATTTTCCAGTGGTAGATCATTTCAGTGGAAGAGGCTGGTCAGCTCACATGAAGACCAAAACCTTGTATGGCTGAGAAATATCTAAAATTAAACAAAATCCTGTACCTGCATTGGTGCTGGCCTCTCACAGAGGCTTGTCTTGGCAGTGCCTTGCTTTATAGCAAAATCTTAATGGACGTTTCTAAAACTGACAGGTATAATGATGGATTAAGACAGTTCTTAGTATTTAATTTCCTCTTTCAGAAAACAAGGTGAGAGACTGGATGGAACGAGGCAGCATTCAGGATGATCTTTTATATATGAGATAGTAAAATGTTATGTCCTATTAGCATGTGATTTCTACTTATATAGATCTTTTAACTTGAATTCTTGAATAATATTTGAGATCCTCCATTAATACAGAAGGGTAGTCTAACATCCCCTGCCTTTTGCCAAAAGTCAGAGCTATAACTAAAGATCAAAGCTTGACACTTGCATTCAAGCCTTTTTGCTGCTACTTGAGCTATATAAAAATTTTAGTCTTTAAGAAGTCTCATGGGTAAGTCTACACAAAAAAATATAGGTATATTTTGGAGAAAAATTACAAGAACAGGAACTGCAAAGGCACTGGCTGGATGCTTTTTTTTTTTTTTTTGACAGAATTTAGCGTTGGTGGTGAACTCTTTTTAAAAAACGGGTCTTCTTTACAAGTGAAATGTATTTACAACTCTAGACCTGATTTGCAGAAGATAGATTTGCAGTGCGCAGCAATCCAAAGTAGCAGGTGTTCTCAGTTCAAACCTCACAGCACCTGGCAACACAGTGATGTTGCATATGTCCATTGTCACGGTGTGAAAGAACTACACAGATACAGCGGTAGGTAACACTTCCTCCACTCAGCTTCCATATAAACTCTGTAAGCTGCAGGTAGTGTAATATTTTTGTCATCCCCTAAATCACTCCTGCTTAACCTCACTGCTTGGGACAATGTAAATTTTTTGCAGGTTGCTCCCTCTTTGTCTTTTTTTTTTTTTTTTTTTTTTTTTGCAAGCAGCAGAAGCCAGATTTTCACTGGCTTTCTGAGCCTGAGAAATACTAAGGCAGGTTTACTGTTTTTTTCTAAAGGCAGAGACACAGACTTGAAAATCCCACTGAGTGTATCTCTGCATGCTTAGGTGCTTAAATAGCTTTCCAAATCCCATTCCACTTTTCTCGCTGGCAGAACGTGGAATCTTTGAGGCAGCAGACTGCATCCAAATGCACAAGAGCAATCGCTTCCTATCTGCTACGTTTATTGCATGCAGCAATTACTTCCCTAATGCCATGAGTGAGGGGTTATTTCCACCACCCATGCATTTCTTAAGCGGGCAAAGCTCCAAAAATCATTACTAGGATTGTCCTTAAGAACAAGTAGGGAATTGTGCAATAGTGAAAGGGGTTTCTCCTGCTTTCTTATTGATGCAGGGCATATATGATCAGGCTGAGCAGTTACCTGCCTTTCCTCACGATAATTTCCAAATTTCAGAAGTGAAAGATTTGAAAAAACTGTATTTTGACTTGTTTCAGCAGTCAGTAGGTAGAACAGTATGATCTTCATGTCTATGCTAAAAAGGGGAAGACGATACAATCTCAACCTTTATTAGAGAGCAAAGATTACAAGCTCAGAACACAAGAATATATTTCTTCTTTTTTTTCATAATTTTGTCAAATTTTGACATCTAACAACTGCTGAAAATAATACGTAGATGACAGCCAGGTGCTATTTGTGGTTTGTTCTTTAGAAATCTGGCTTATGGATTCCATCTCATATGTGAAAACCAAGACTGGCCAATAGTGTGACTTGCCACACTCCACCAAACTAGCTAGCGGTCCTGGTAAGACCTGTGGGTGCTCTGTTATTTCATCCTGGCTTTTTCATCCTCTCTGCCCCATATTTCTGGGACAGAAAACAGAGAACGGCCAAGAAGCTCACATCCATGACCATGCAACTATGTTTGTACATAGTATGAGTGTATGGCACAATGCTTCATCCTCTTGTATCTAATGTGGAAGGGCCCCTAGTAAAAGTAAAACTAAGCTGGAGTATTTTGCTTTGCTTGTTATACGTGGAGTAATCAGCCAAGCATTATTGCAAGATGTGCTATATAGCAGAGCTAAAGCAATGAGAATAGCTAGCGAACAGACACCAGGTTCTTATGTTTTCAAAAGAGATTTTCAATTTTTCAGCATTGTGTCATGTCCTGGGCTCAGTAGTGACACTTTTACAAAGGAGCTGACTTTCAAAGAAAGGTCAGCTTAACCTCCTTAAGCCTTATAGGAGAAAGCCCTTCTCTGATGTCTTGAATTAAGACACCAAAGTGCATGATTCCTGGTGTAAAGCTGGACCGTTGCTCTTGGTCACACTGCTTGGATATAGGATTCCTTCTATATTCTGGGGCTGCCCAGCCTCTTCACCTTCAATCTAGTCCAGTCTTCAGGACTCACTAAGCCAAGAGACTCACACTGGGTCAGTTCACACTTTCAAGACTTCATTTCCAGCTGCCCATGGCTCTTGGGTCTTTGTATCACAGAGGCATTAGAGATTTTCACCAGAACAAGCCATATGTTCTAAGACTTGCACTTTTCCTCAGCGATCATTTTAAGAAAGAGCTGAGCAATTTTCAGGTGCATTCATAACACAAGAAATAGCCATGGAGGGCTCAGAGAGGCTCCTGACGTGCGAGACTTCATCTCTGAGGTTTGGCAGGGTTTTAAACAATTCAAAACAAGGTTTTATGAAGGAAATTGTGGGGTAAATATCACTTCCAAAGGTTTATTCAACTCTCTCTGTATGAGTGCATATGTATGTCCTCCAGTTAAAGCATTGCGCTTGCAAGGATTTGCACTTCAGGGTCTTAGAATGACAACTGCCACAGGACAGCCTTCTTCTACTTGTATTAAACATTGGCCAGTGCCATCATTAAGTAAAGTGGCTGCTGTTTTTAGCATAGACACAGACAGAAACGATCTGCTGGGAGTGCCAAGAACATATGTCATTGTGGGGAGGTGCTGGATCTCTCATTCTTGGAAGAGCAGTTCTGCGGTAGATGTCCCCAGCCTCAGATTCAGGACATTTGGGTGGAATTCTTTGACTTTGCAAAAAGGTTGACACACAATTCAGAGTGTTCAAGGCTTACGACTTCTGTGTATTTCAGAGAAGGAAAAACAAGTCCCAAATGGAGTGGCAGAGTAAGCCTTATGGTCCTTCAACAGCTGCTATCAGAAGCAGTGTTGCTTCTGTTACAAGACTGTTATAACCATTACATGTTATAACCAGTTGGGATTAGCAACTCACAGCCCATCCATTCTGGCTTTCCAGGCTGGAGCTGGCTTCAAGACAGCAGTGCGGGTAGACTTTGCTTCTGCCAACTCTTCCCTTTGGGGTAGATATGTCTGAGAAGCAAGAGGTTCGTGCTCACTAAAAATGGTGATTTGCAGTGTGTTGCATGTCAGCATCTGCTGTTTCAGTGTGCTGTCAGTGATATCTTGGGACATGGTACTTTTTAAGTATGTTGTATAATTTCCTCGTCATTTTCTTTGTCCCTTTGATCTTGTGGTCACATTTCTAAGTCACGAATCGCAGCTACAAAAAGGGATTAGATTAATGAATGGCCTGATTGCTTTAGCCCTTAAGCTGATTTTAAATAATTGGAAAGGTAGTTCACAAGTAACAGTCCCAGGAGGGTTCAATTCATTATGTAGATGTTTAATTACAAGGAAGTTGTTGGGCCTGAAATGAGACCAACTTGAAATGCTTGAGGACTTGCGGGGTCTTTTAATGAGACCATCCTGCACAGTGGCAAATTGTTCCCTATCAGACTCTAATGCCTTGCACATGATGCTGAGGCAGCGGGAGCCATGGGATGTATCAGTGCAGTCATGCTCCAAGGGTGTAAAATATTACTCCCTCTTGGCACCCTCTTTTTATCCTGGTAGTACTTTCTGTTGTTCATCTATTGGCTCGTTATTTCACAGACAGTGAGGATTATTTCAGTGCAGAGTAATGTCATTTCAACAGATTATTTGCGCTCTTGCCACTGAGCCTAGCGTGTCTGTACAATTCACATAATCATTCAGAGGCCCTTTTTTTCCCTTCTCTCATAGAGACGTCTAAAGAATAGAATAATAAATCCTCCACAACAATTGATTAGGGAGTCCAGTTACCCTTGCATTTAGGTACGTATCTATCACTGAGTTTAAACAACCTTTTAGTCTTGTCTTGCATTTTTTAGTTTTAGGCAATGAAGACACATTCAGTTAGCAGGGACATCCTGTGCACTTGTGTTAGCAGGTCTCAGGTGTGACAGCTAAATATTTAAACTTCCCAACTTTAAAGGTAGAGCCTCCAGGGAGAATTATATTCCAGGAGTGGATGAAAGGAAAAGGAAAGGAAAAGAACAGGACACATGATTTTGCACTTTCCAGTCAAGTAGGGTATGGTTGTGGAGCTGTGGATGGCAGTCACCAGCTTCCTCCTGGAAAACATAACATTTCTTTCCAGCCTTACAAAAGGAGCCAGATATCAAAGGTTTGAGATACCTAACCTTTAGATTCGGGCAAATTTATGGACAGGATAATGTATTCTGGATACCTTATGAACTTTTTTTTTTAAAATGTCCTTTTTTAGCATTTACCTCTCACATTTTGCTGTTGGAAGTTAAGAAGGCAGCTTCCCAGCTGCTGACAGTGGTCACAGATCAATAAGTTGATGGTTCTGTGACAACTCCCACAGGGATTCAGGCCACTCTTTGGTTTGGCACTTTGCTTTCCTAAGTGGAGGGAAATGCAAAATTATCACCAGCAAGGATCTCCAAAGCTTTTTTTGATAACTGGTTCTGTCTCAGAGACTTCCTAAGTCAAAGAGGCATCACAAAGTGATGACAGGCACTTTTCCAAGCAACTGGCTTGAGATGCGCAGAAGAAGTCACTCTTAATTTCTTCTTCCCAGATCACTGCTTCCCATGCATGCTCGGAGGCTGTGCAGATATTCATATGGTATCTCAGCCCTTGCTGTGACCATCGTGTCAGCTCGAATCCTACTCGTGGTATGCCCTGCTTCTATGGAAAACACCACAATGCACTGATAAATTTTGAATGGACTTAAATTACACAGAAGAGCAACAACTGAGGTATTGGATTTGGACAGTTCTTTTCTCCACTGTAGGTTTCCCTGGAAATACAGGGTGAGAAAGGATCAGAGAAGAGAACATCCTCCTCCTCCCCTCTTCTTGCTCCATTTGTGCCCAGCCGTCTACCTGTTCAGTTGTTAGGGCAACCAAAAACCCTCAGCTTTGGGTGCTGCTTCAGTGGCTGTATCAGAAGACAGGGTAACATGAGGAATACTCTCTCATCCAAGGTGATAGGTGATGTCCCCTGAGTTGTCCTGTGATAAAGAAATCGGAGTGTATTTCTGGAGCAGTACTTCAGGTGCTGTTTATATAACAGAGCTTGCTTTCATCTTGCATAGTGGCAGGCTCCCTTTCCAAAACAAAAACAAAAGAAGGGAGGATCACACATTTGACATTTAATATATGCGGGAAAATTAATGGATATTTCCAACAGCAAAGATTTTTGATTTTAACTCTTGGGCAGCCTACAGAGTACTCACACATTTTTTTCATGTTATTTCAGATAAATCAGCACTATATACCAAAGACCCTGGACTGCATTCTAATCTTGAATAAGCAACTTGCTTATCTCTCGCCTGCAATTTTGGAGTTGCTACTTTGTTTGGATGCTCAGCACAGTGAATTGATCACTTGTGATTTCTGTCTCCATATGTGTTTCAAACAGGCTGCAGTAAAACACTGCTGCTTGAATCCACTGATTTGCTAGTTTCAAAGATGCCTAGTAGAGGTTTCCAACTCTTCATTGGATTGTCTGATTTCCCATTAGCAGAAAAGAAGCGGTTTTATATATTTTGGGATTAAATACAAGAAAGAGTCAAAAAGGAAAGGACAAAGACTTTCCTGAAGCCTTGCAATTTGCATCTAAAACTCTGCACTGCTTTTCCAAGAGCACTAACTCTTCTACCACCATAAATACTGGATTACCTACTGGTTCAGAATCAGTGGTTCTAGGGAGGTGCTGCAGGGCAGATTCTTATAGAAGAGAGACAGGTGTCTGTTGTGTGAACTGCTGTGGTGTTTGAAAGAGCAAGGCATCCTTCAGGGCTCCCTTTTCTAGCTGTTGTGCCCGAGCAGCATGCATCGTCAGGCTGGTTGTGCTCCGAGACTTTATTGCAGTGCAAATGCTTGTTATCACCGTCCCCTCTGTGAGCCTACAGACATTTCTGTTGAGTGCAAGGATTACTTCAAGTGAAAACTGAGATGTAGAAGAAGAATCATATCGTAGGCCCCTGGAAACAACATGATAGAGACAGATTTCCTTAGATTTCCTTTGCTAGCGGCACTGCCCAGGTGCTCCTCTATAAATTCTTTGTTAGCCAAAAATCTTGAGAGCCACCAGGCCTGCAGGAGACAAACCCACTCCATTAAAGTAGATGGAGAGATTGCATTTTGTTCCTATGTCCCTGGACAAAATACTGAGCCAAGTTAGAACAGTTTCCCCAGTGCTAATACCAGAAATTCAGGCTGCCTACAGTGTTCGGACAGACAAACAAGTTCCTCCTTCAGTAACTCTGGCCTTGGTCTGAAACAGTCTTGGTCCTACCTCTTACCTGGCTCTGGAGTGCCCTGTTTCCAGCTCGTGGTTCATTTTGTGTCTAAGGCGGTTGATTTTTTTTTTTTTTTTTTGCTGAGAAATGAAAGATTAGGTCATTGTGTAATGTTACTGCATTGTTCCCAAAGACTGTTTCCTACTCCAAGCAACACCAGCCTCTGTTGGATACTTTGCCTCCAGGTGTATCCACAGACGTAGGCAGAGCATTAAAATGCACCTATCAGGACACATAGTCTGAATGTACTGTTGGCAATAAAACCAATACTTTATATGATCATAAGGAAAAAAAAGGAACACAACTTTTTCAAACTGCAGAAATCTTTTTTTTTTTCTCTCCCTTTCTCCCATGCCAATGTGGTATTAAAATATACCCATTATGAATCATGAAAAAATATACCCAACAATGAATTATGATTATATTTTCCACATCGGATAATTTCTTCTATTACCTCAAAGAAGTGTGGAAGTATCAGAGTTGCTTGAGTGAGTGTAAATTCATGTTCATTACCAGTGGGACTCAGCTTCTAAAGAGGGTGGGAGATGGCAGGCATGAAGTACTAGGGCTTCTGGTATGGGATTGAGCCAAGCCCCTGCTCCACTGCCTACCTTGGATGTAGACCTGAAGGATGAAATTCAAACCAGTTGTTACCCAGAATTGCTAAGCCCGAGTGCACTATATCACACATGAAGCATAAATGATGGAGTGGTACCACAGGCATACAGGCGACATCCCATGTCGCCTTCGAGTGGCAATAGCAATTCTTTATTCTCATGAATGAAGGCGTTTGAGAGTTAGAGGATGGTTGCTGAGTGCATGCAGTCCCCTCAGGACATTTGCTGCTGTTGCATGGTTGTCTCCAAAGTAGGGTGTAGATGCAAAAACTATTTAATGCCCAGGAGAGTCAGACTGCAGCACCATCCCTGACTAGTCACTAACTTCCTTCTCCCTGAGAAGGGAGAGTTTCTGTTAGTGCCCATCAAGATTCCCATGTTAGGTACACCACCATGAGGGGATGGTGGGAGCAGGAAAGACCAAATCTTTTCTCCTTTCCAGGGCTCTTCAAGGCACCAGTCCAAGCTGGGATCTGGATATTTCCTCGCTCACTGATCCACTAGGGGATATCTGGTAGGAAGCATGCCCGCTCCCCAAAGTGGGGCCCAAAATTTGTTGGAGAATTCCCTGTTCCCAGTTCTAGATCTTGTAACTGCTCCCATCATTTTCCTTCCCTATGGCAAGGGCATGCTGATAATGACAGACAGAGTCCTTTCCAAATGCCCTGAGGTGTGATATCTCAGGAAATGGGCTTTGGTCTCCAGAGACACCTGGTGCTTTGAACCAACCAAACACTAATCAACCCCGCCTGGTCTTTCTGGATTTTATTCAAGACACTGCACTCAATAACTCCTTCGAATGTGTCCTCATTCCCTGACCTTGGAGCACAGATGCCATTGTTCTAAGCAGGCTTCTACCGACTACAATTAATGAAGCAATTAATTACAAGCTTGCACTTACACAGAAGCTCTTGTAAAGCAATAACTTAAGTGACCTTGTAGGACCTTGCCATAATATAGGTCAAAATACTCTCCAAATCAACTTTGCTGAAGTTTTGATGCATCCACTTAGTCTTACTTCGAGCTACAGTGGTGACAGGTTGGCTCAGCTTAAGCTGGTCAGACTCTGAGGATACCCTGCCCCTTTCCCATCACCTCTTAATCTCACCTACATTGAAAAGCTTCTCTTAGGTAAACATGGTGGAGGTGCTCTTGCCACATGACATGAAATGGTTATTCCTAAATTGCTGGAAGTAAATTCCTCATTTGTAAGAGCTTTCCAGTTTTCCATTGCAATGATGAATATTTAAATCATATAGGCATTGGTTCTTATTCTTCCTATATCCCATTTGTTCTGTCAACACTTTAGGAATTTTCCCTTTATCAGCCTCTAAATGTTAATTTGGGGACTTCAGAAATTCTAATAGGTCAGTAAAAGTGATGATTTTTGACTCCCTTCCACATTTCTAATAATTTCTATGTTGCCCAATAACAAACAAACCATAATACACACTTCATCTGTCTGCTGATTAGTAAGTGGATCACATTGGGGGTTTCCAGCACATATATGCACTCTATCTGGAACAAGAATGAACAGCATTAATTCCACTTCATTTCTTTATTTCAGGGCATTGGATTCAGTCTAGGGAATAGCTAATATTTGCCTATTTTCCGCTCATGGATTGCAAGCAGAAGTTTATGTTCTCCACACATTGGTTAAAGTTACTCAGCAGAAATGTTGAAAGCAGAGAAGAATGAAGTGGCATCTATGCAGCCATTAGGTTCAAGAAGGAGTATTTCACTGTGTCATGGGATGAGAGACTGAGTATCTCAGCTCAGGGTTCATATGTAAACATGAGACCCTGCTCAGGCCACAGTTTCACCCATGCTATATGTAGGTAGGAGGCACCACAGTGGCTACTCTTCTTGGGGCGATCTCAGGAGTGATCTGAGGAGCAGAAGGGCTCTCATATCTACGTATGATGCAGCTGTCTGTGGAGGATGCGTCTTTCTAAGAGCTCTCACACCTGAAGCAGCAGGACGTACGTGACACCTTGTGTTTGAGCAGATCACCACTGCCAATATGCAAGAGGAGTAAGTTGAGTAAAGCCAGTGAATTTTACTGGAGGTTTCTCCCTTCATCAAGCACTTTTGCCAGTAGGTTGACAGGGCCACTGCCCTGCTTGGTAGTCAGAGCAAGCTGGGTTAGGAGCACTGTAAAAACCACGCTCAGTCACTGTGGGAACAGCAGTGCATTCTCCCAGATTTATAGGGTGATTTGACCTTTCATGTGTTTCATAGCGGCGCAAGGCGCAGTTATATTTCCTTTAACAATCAGAGCAAAAAGCAGCAGTAAGCAGATTTGAAGGCTGCACGAGCCACTTAGATTCGGCTTGGAGGCAATTATATTCCAAAAAAGGCAGAAAGAGAGTCTTGCTTCCTACTGATTTACAAGAGGAGGAGCATGTACAAGGCATCTGTTGGAAGGAGACTGTGATGAAGAAGCTGTGTCCATTTGCAGAGCTTCTCTTTTCCTGCTTTGATACTCTTTCTGTGAGGCTCTCAATGGCTTGGAGTCACGCTCTGCCTCTTGGGCCCAGTGTTCCTTCAGTTGGAAATTTCCTGTTTACCAGGACCTGGGATAAATGAATGATCCAATTTTCCAGGCCCGTCAGGGATAAATTACAAGCAGAAGTTAAACTGTTTTAATTAAAGCAGCATAGTTCAGACAGGCCGTCTTTTTAATGCAGGCTTGATATCTATGTGCTTTATACCAGGAAAGATCTTCCCAAATATAACAGAATATATAGAAGGGAATAATCTGTCCTGCAGAAAACACAAATGTGCTGGCACAGTCTGTTGCAACTAGCTTGGAAGAAGAACATGAACCCGGCTGAGTGCAGTCACACCACTACCAATCTGCAGGTCAAACTTGCTTTCCTCTTGTGCACTTATAGATGCTCTTGGGGTGATGGACGAGAATCATATACATTTCAGAACTTGGAGAACCAAAATGGGGACAGCAGAGTGTAATTGGGTTACAAAGGGAAATAAATTTGCTTTTCATGGTGTGTTGCAAACTGGACTTCATTTTTCTTGAAGGAAACTAAACTCTGACAAGGAGAGGTTTGGTTCTTTCTGCTCCCTTGGAACAGCAGAGGGATCTAAAGAGAAGAGGGAAGAAACTAGTAGTCAATGACGCCCCATTTCATATGGATTCAGGACGTTTTACACATAGCAAAGGTATTCAGAGCTTCAAACTGTTTCCTTCGTGGGGAATAAGTTTAAGTCTTATATACAAGATTTTTTACGAAGGGATGAAGTGCCTGTTTTCTTTCACAGCAAATGTGCAGAACAGGGGAAATCATATAGATTGATTCAGCCAGTTTCAAACATACTTCCTGGTAAGATGTATTGTTGTGTCCAGCCAGATCATCTCCAGACACCTTAACCCTTTGTAACCAGAAGTTCTTTACTGGCAAGACCTGTGGTGTCATCTTCTTCTTGGCAGTTGGGCCACTGGGAGAGGAAAGATCTGAGTGAGGCCATCGGCAGTGCTAGTTTTCTGAATACAAGGCCAGTTCTATCTCCCAAGGAAGAACAACTTTACAGTGTGCCCCCAGCTCTATCCATCAGAGGCATGTCTGAGCTTTCTCACTCTAAGATGTCAGGGTTTGGTACCAAGGATATGATTTCTTTAGGGAGAAAAAAATTACCAGAGAGAATCTGAACTTCTCTCAATTTTCCCTGCTGCTTGCTTTTCAAGCAGGATCTGAGTGAACATTACATTGGTCTACTATTTGTCATATTGTGATTTGGGGCAAACAGCTGCTTCTGCTCATTTTGAGAAGTCCATCAGACCTGAGCAATGTCACAGTGAAACCTGCAGCACAGTTCCCTTTTTACCTGCATGCATTATTTTCTCACAGACTGCTACTATCATCACAAGAACTGCTTTTCCCCTTGGTAATGGCTTCCGTGCTGATTGGAGGCTGTAATGTTTTTGTGACCACAAAGGAAATAGAATGTTTAAAAATGATTTGATAAGGCCAAAATAATTTACCTCCTACCAAGTGCGACATATTTAGGCAATCACTAATTAAGCTGAGAGATTGCTGTCATAGCTCTGTGCAAAGGAAAACTGTAACCCCTGTGAAATCTCCTTGGCAGAACACGCATCATCTGCTATCTCCAGGATGAGCACAGGGTGGTGACAGTATTATTAACATAAAATCACCCTATCTCCAATAGAGCATAAGGAAAGACCAGGCAAGAACCTCAGCTGAAACACAGTCACTGAGCCAAGGGGTAGAGGTTCCACAATAAGCTTCTCCCAACTATTTTAAGCAACTATTCTCCCAACTACTTTTTTCCCTCTAATTTAGCTGCATTCCCAGCAATCGGATCCACGCTGTACCGTATCAGATGTAACCTTGACTACAGGTGTCCAGACGTTGAAGATGGGAGTTTTGCACCAGAAGATGATGCTTCATTATGATCCCAATAAGCAAGAAATTCAGACTGTGTGAAGTATCCCTTAAAATGTCATTTATTGGAGCTAACACTAAGGATTAGCATAGATAATCTTACATCCTTTCAGAGGCTGAGAACCCCAAGCTGTGCAACATCAAACAGGCAGATCCCTTCTACAGAAAGGTCACCCTCTTTGGTCTTTTGAGCTCTCAGAGGATTTCCTTAATAGAAAATAATTCTATTCATCATTTCAACTGTCAAATGAAAAGGATGTTCCCATGAAAAACTGTTACTGCACTCAGAAGAGTTTTTCAAGAACAAAGGGCCATCCAGTCCTGCTAAACAAGAAATCTACTTGCAATATTGCCACTTTGGCATGTTCTCATACTTGATCTCTTTCACAGGGGCAGATAAAAATGATACCTTGAAGAGTTTAGTGTCTGGTGCCTGCTTCCTCACCCTCAACCCCTACTTTGAGCATGTGAAAACACACTGTGCTTTGAGCTTAAGTGGGAGGGTTTGTAGTGGAAAATCTGGAGGTGGGACAAGATGGTGCAGCAGCTAAGTGATCAGAGACAGAGCTGGAGGTGTGTTCAAGGGTGTTGACGTGAGGGATATAAAGCAGCAAGGACAAAGAAAGGATTTTTGTCCATTTTGATGATGAAAGAAAGGTCAGAAGGAGGCAGCGTAGGAAAGAGAATAAGACCAGGCAAAGTATAATGTCTAGGTAGGACTTCTCTTGGATTGGTTTTACAGCCCTGCAGCAACTGAAAAGAAATGCCTGGTTTTACTTATATGTGGTAACTCTTATTAGCTCTTCTCTGAGCCACTTACATAGCAGAATCTTGGAGCATTGTCTTGGGGAACAAATGGAGAGCAGAAGTAAAACCAGCAGCCTTGACAATCTGGAAACACCTTCCTCATTGCCAGCATTTCAATCTCTGTAGAAGGGGCTTGCAGTGGGAGGCTATGAACTCCTTCCTCCTCAGGTGGATGCTCCATGGTCAGTGAGCTGTCTGAAGCGGAGGCAGGCTTTCTAGAGGCAATGATACTATATCCCTATGCCCTATCCTGATACAATATCCCTATGCCACCCCATAAAGTGATGAAACAGCAGATCATAGTCATCCTGCTTTTCCACATCAGACACCTGGAACAGGGTTGAGGTTAGGACGGTTTTATTCAAGAAAAAGGAACTTGTGTTGCAAGACAAAGGGAAAGGTGTGTGATAGGAGTGGAGCCCATATCCATGTAAAGCACATGAATGATAAGGGGTCCTGAAACAACCTCAGGTCCCCAACTGAGTGAATAGCACTCATTTTGCAAAATTATGTGGCACTGAAAGTTTCACTGCACAATGAAATCCATTGAGGGAAGTCTGTACTTCTCACCTCATTATAAAAAGGGCTAAGAAAAAGCACTACTCTGAAAGGCATAAACAAGAGGATTTCACCAAGGCATTTTAGCCAACCCAGCAGTACAAGATGTTCAAGTAAGCAGTCAGGAAAAAAAATGCAGCTAAAGGCTGCAGCTAAATATTTCAGCTGCTGTTTAGATGTATGTATGGCTGAGATTCATTTGTGATGTCTGAAATTCCATTATTTGTTCTATGGTCAAGTTGTTCTGTCTCATGTATAAAACCAAAAGCCTCTTGCTTTTCTCTAGTGAATTGATTTAAGAGGGAAAGGAAACATTTTAGAAAAAGCAAGTTAAAGATTTTTTGTTAATGATAAGTGGTTCAACATAATTCAGTTTATTACTAATTCCAAGGAAAGTAAACAGAGCCATGATGTCATGTCTTTTTAGTTCCATTCAAACATTTCATCTCCTCTTCTCATTGAAATGACTCATAAAACCATAGACATTAGGCATGTAAAAGACCTTTAAGTTCATCCTGTCTATCTGTCTGCCAGCATTGGGTTGCTATTTAAAATGGTAAATAAGAAAACCATCTTATAGACAGACACGATGTTCTCTTAAAGAATAAGGAGGAGTAAGATATTTGTTAGCCATTCCTGTGTGTCACCACGGGTTTGAGACCAAAGACTGTGAAGTCAGTGAGAATCTCTGGGTGGCATCAAATCAGGTTCAAAAAGACTTGTCCTCTGGGGCCTGAAAGAGGGTTTATAAGAAAAAAAAGGTTGTTTCCAGACCTGCCCATTTTGCCTGTGCATTTTCTTGTTTCTATTACTTCCCCCAAGGCTTCATACCATGCCTCTTTTGGTCACTTCCTTTCAGATTAAATGGTTTAGTTTTCAGTGTTACCGGTTTACGGAACCACTGGTTGAACAAAAAAGTCCTAGAGCATCCTTAATTGAGGGCATCTGTGACTGGAAACCCTTTGGGTCGAGCAGTCAAAAATATGACTGCTAGAATGAAAGTGGCTCTGTTGGAAAATCACCATGTGAAGCACACTCTTTAACACAAACAAAAACAACCCAAACAAAAACAAACAAGGCAGAGAAATGACCTGTTATTGTGTTTTTGTAGAGAACCTGAAATGACTGGACCTTTGATGCAAGGGGAAGAAGATGTGCCCCAGGGTTGTGGCCAGCTAGCTCACGCCTGGGGCTACTAAAGGCAGTATAAGCAAATGAGATATTTACTCAGCACATACATTGCTCCAGTACCTCCCAGTTAGGAACTGAAATCACTCCTAAGCCAGGCATCCTCCCTGCCTCTTCTGCATTTTCCTCCTTGCATAATTACTGCTTTTGCACCATCTCTGCTATTACTTCTGGTCACAAACCTAGGTTCTCTTTGCTGCCTTTCATACCCTTTTTTTGCAGGAATTTTGGGCTTGTCCATACAGTTTGTATCAGCATATCCGTTATGCTAATAACCTTTCTAACTTTGCAGTTTTCTGGCCACATGTGATACCTAATGTCATGAGAACGCACCAAGGACCCTTATCCTGCTCCTGCCTCTGGCATCTATTCTGCTTTCTGCACTTGTGGCCAACTCACTCCTCAGCTCCTAGGGCCACTTTTCCTGTAGCTTCAGCAGCACGTGAACATGGGCAAAACCTCTCTGTAGCAAACAGCCGCGGCTATTGAGTCTAAGAGCTGCTCTCCCGACAAGCAAGATGGCAAAATGAAGAACCAAAAGGACAAGCTATTAGGTTTGCGGCTGCAGCCGCCATCCTGCAGTTATCTAAATTTGCTCCTGTCTCTTAACGGTTTGGCAGAGTGGCCTGCTGATGCATGGTCCCCCACAGGGATGCTCTGACTTTTCTCATTAGTTGCCTGTCACAGTGATGTTTGTGAGAGCTCGCAGCGTGTGAGTCCCTGCAAGCAAGGATCATTAGTGTGCAGCCTGCCTTCCTATGGCAAATGAGAGCGGCTCTATACCTACTGGCTAAGGACAACCAAATCGCAGCCCAGTCAGACTCCATTAACACGGCCCACAGGAGGCAAATGCCTCTTAACGTGAAATTATGTACGACTGATGGTTTCACCAGCGAGGGCCCCCAGTTGGTTCATAAACCAGCTTTCCTCTAGCAGAACGTCTTCAAACAGCATGTTTCACAGCAGGCAAACTCTCTGCCTCAGAGGCAGGCATGAACGAAAGGTGCCTGTGCGCAGATTTCTCAGAGGGATGAAAGGAGCACAAAAATTCCCAAGGCTAGATAATAACATCTCCATCCTGGTATGTGTAGCAGAGTTTTGTCTCCATCACATCTTCTTGGGAACTTCTGAAGAAGTGGGTTGAAGGAGGGTTTAGGGGCTGCATCCACCACCTAAGGCTGGATTATGGTAACTGGTAACCAGGAGAAACCAAACAAGGGCAATGAACTTCCAACAGCAGGTCCAGCAATCCAACGCTGGTTTTGACAGAGCAGCACTGGGCAGTTTGGGTACAGCTTGGAAGCAGAGAGCTCATTGTTTGGTGCAAAACCCCACCTAGGAAGAAGGGTAAGTCCTCTGGGACCATTAAACCTCATTCGTTATGGCTTGATTTTCCCTGGAATATGAGTGTAGAGTATGTCGTTTACGGCTAACATTTGTCTTGATCTTTCCTGTGTTCATCTTCTAAAATTTATTAAGTCTCCTAAGGTTGCAAAGGACTTTACCCAGGGATTCCCTTGGCCCTTTCCACCGCTCTACCACCACATCAGAAAATCCTTTTCACTAAATTCTGTTCAGTTTCCTCTGATTGTGGGGCCATTTCTAAGCAGAAGTCATTGTATAAATCCTGCTCCCTAGGGTTTAACTGCTCTAAGGTACCTCCAGCATAAGAAAACAGAGGAAACTGTAACATTACTTCACAGGGCCTTTGCTTAGAAAGCCTCAGCTTTCACACCAGCATCTCAGTGACAAAAAGTGTTGCTGGCCATTTAGCATGCACTGGCTCTGCAGGGTGGCTGAGTAGTGCGAGTGCAACCCAAGCAAGGCAAAAATCTTTCTGTTCATCTCTCCTAGCAAAACCATGCCAGCAAAGGCGATAATGGCCCCCCTTGGCTTTGTTAATGGTGATGATGCTGATGTTGGACCACCATGAGGGAGCATTACGTGGCCTTATATTTGTGATTTACATAGATTGCGTTGTAGAGGTCTAATATACGCATTTGCTGCTCTGCTGGGAGCATTAAAGAAGAAAATCACGTAATAAAGAGCCTTCTCATCCTGACATAAAATTCAACAAAATACATTTTATTTTCTCTGCCTGAGCCAGCCCTGCCTTCTTTGCTGTTGCCTGCATTTTCAGCGTGCGGCAGCATTATCAGCTCCCGAACGCCTTAAACTTTCTGTCAGCTCCTTGCTATTTTAGAGTAGAGAAAAATTCTGGGGAAGGGATGAACAGGGAGAAATGCAGAAAGAATTTCCAAGTGAGTAAAAAGCAAAGAGAAACAAGACAGGAATAAACATATTACCGCATCCACTGCAGAATGGTTAAAAAAAACCCTCGGCCCTGGATTGCAGTGAGGTGGCTTTGTGAAGGACTTCAGGAAAAGCTTTCTAGAGGTACAGAAGGGAAAATTCCTTTATCAGGGTAGGAGATGATGCACTGCCCAGATGAACGGTCCGAAAGAACTTTGTGGCATTCCTATAGAGAGCTGCAAGAGCCTTGATACATCCTCCCTGATGCCACTTTGAAATACACTGATCTGATCTGTTTTTGTGCCTCTGCTATTGCTCTGTAAGGAGTTTGAATTTGGGAATTAATTCACTGGTTACTTTATGCTGATGTGTTTGCAGCCTTTCCTGAGCTAGTCCAGTTCCAAATCTTGGGGAGAGTTACTCCTTGCTCTCCTGTCAGAGTTGCTAAGCAACTTTACTAGCAAGCAGAATAGTAACACTCTTCCCACTTGCACAGGTGGAAAAGAGACTGAAAAGTAGCTAATTTCTTCAAAGACCAGAGGAGAGTTTGCAGTGCATAGCTAGTCCCTGCCTTTTACCACCAGCAGGTTCCTCTTCAACTTGAAGAAAAAAATGATATTGTATCTGGAGAAATGTTTTTTCAAAACTTCTGCTTTAGGACAGAAATGCTTCTGAGGGGATGAGAAACAGATGGGTCTGACAGATCAAAAATTGATTTGCAAGTCAGGAGACCTAGTTTTAACAGAAAATGCTGTGACAGTTTTGCAAAAAAAAAAAAAAAAAAAAAAAAAAAAAAAAAAAAAAGGAATTGTTCCTGCTAGCTGTAATAGTTTTCTTTTTGTCATCTACACAACCAGATTTCCTTGTTTGATTTCCTTGCTTTCAGCTATAGAGTGAGCAGGATACTCTGTGTTTTATCACTGCCTTCTGCGTTTTGTATACTTTGATCAGCGGAGGTGATCTCACCAACCTGATAAACCTGATAAAACAGCTCGCCTTGCTCTGGTAGAGGTATCCCATAAGATTTGTAAATAATCTACTATTTTCATGCCCTTCCTAGATGTCAAGCTCACTGGTCTTGCAGGATTACTGAGATCAATGCTATGGTCTTCTGAAGAGGCCTTTACTTCCTTGGTGGTTTATTGTGTTAACCCCCTACACTCAGAAAATAACATTTTTTTTTATATACAGCTAGAGCAAAACTGTTTGCACATGTGGGTCTTCTTAATGTTGAGAAAATCCATCCTGAATGACTAAGAATAATTATCGGTTAATACTGGCAGGCTGTGTTGATATGTTTACTGTCATCAAAAAGAGTTTGACAACTCTTTGACAACTCCAAAAGCAGTGGGTTTGTCTTGTTGTTTTCTTTTTCCCTTCCCCAAGAAAGCATTCAAGAACAAGAAAAAAAAATAGTTTAGTGGCGAGGCAGCACGAAGCGGAGCAAATCAATTGAAAATCCAAATTTGCAATCAAACAGGCTACGTGTCTTCACACAGAAATAATATCCTGCTTTATATTCCTGTTCCTGAGTGTTGGCAGGTGGATCCAGGCAGCTTCTGGTCACAGTGCACCATGGTGGAGAGACGGTTTAGGTGGGGACACAGGGCCTTTGATACAAGAGAGACAGATGGTGGACCAACTGCGGCTCCCTTGGAGCACTGCAGGAGAGTATTGTAATTGGAGCGTTTCCATTTCTCAGCACTTTTTTTACACATCCTCAGCAAAATCTTTACAGAGCGCAATTGTGTCCTGTCAAATGCCATCAAGAAGCAAAAAAACACAAAACCCATTGAGAGGAAATCCCCAGCCCGGCTCAGCTGCTTACTTGCATGGGTTTAGGCTTCTGCCTTGCAAGCTTTCTTCTGAAGAAAGCACTATGGGGAAACTTGCCTTCAGGTCTATGTTCTTGAGCTCTTGGGGCTACCTCTGTGCAGGTGGCAACTACGTGTTGGGTAGGTCTGTTGTGATCCACGCAAAGCAGAAGCACTTTTACTGTATTCTCCACAGCAGTCTCAGCTTTTTTACCTCATCTCTTCATCATCCCTTCTGCACATTCTGAACCCTGCACACACATGCCCTTTGAAGTGCACATCTTCTTCATCCGGATCTTGCAAGCAAGCACCGGCTTTCACAGCACCTTCATCTGAAACATTACTTAGAATTACAGAAGGCAGATTGTGTATTAATATTTAAGATAACTGTCACTAACTCTATTAGCAAGGCTGATATTTCTCCTGAGATCTTCACGGTCAAAAAGAAATGAACAAAGGAGGAAAATAAACAAAGGGATCAGAGATCCCTACATTGTTTCTGTTCCATAGCAACCTTCCAAGCAATGTTATTTGAAGACTAGGAGACTATTTAGGGGAATTAGCCTGTTATCTTTGCCTTGCCCTTTCATGCTTCCCAAGGCATCTGCTGTTGTCTACTGTTGAAAAGAAGATATGGGACTAGGTGAGCCTTACCTAGTCTCACCTAGGTCTTACATCTCACTTGGTGCGTCTATTCTTTCATATAATGCGAAGTTTGTTTTTTCCTGCTTTCTGATCTGTTGAGGGGAAAGCAGCACTGCTCATGGAGCCAGCAGTCATCTCCCTCTTTTCCATCTTTCATTTCACCTTAAAAATCAGAGAGTGATCTCTCCTCCAAACGTGGTACCATTAGAGAAGACCCCGCCAAGGATACAAACCAACCAACCTCCTGTGAAAGGAGACCACTAAACTTATTCCTCACTTGGGTATGATGGTAGGACACAATTTATTTTAATTTGTGTCCTGTTTTATTCAAACTTTAGGATTCCCCATTTCAATCTTTTCCCCACCAAGAGGTGTCTAAATAAGGTCCTTTTGAAACGGAGGAGCTGTCCTTTTGACCTTATCTTAAGCTATCTCTGGTCTGCCCTGCAGATGACACGTTTTAGTTATACACCAGGGAAGGTGGGGACCTCTGGCCAAGGTCTGAGGACAGTTTTCCTGTAGAAGGGGCAGGCAAACTGCTAGACTTCTGACCAGCAATGAAAACTCAGGTGAGGGGATGGCAAAGGAAAGCCCATGTCACAGACAGGGCAAAGAGAGAGGTTTGCTCTGGCTGGTGCATCTGTAAAATCTGCTTGCCTGTTTTAACTCCCTCTGCCCCAAACACCCTATAGATTTTCTATTATCCCGCAAAAATTCATGCTAGAGATCTGTTCTGCATGTGGCTGCCGAGATTACTGACATGAAGGCTAAACCCTGTTGTTAGAGGAAAGTCCTACAACAAAGTGTGTTAGTGCCCTTGCAGCTCCTCTAATGGAAAATTGGAGGAAGAGCAAGTGCAGATTACGAGAGATGTCTCAGATCACACTGCTAATGCTTCCTGGCAGAAGTGTGTTGCTAAGTTCCCCAAAACAACCCTGGGAGTGTGTCATTCTCTGCGTGGGCGGGTGTAAAAAAACTGTTTCAGAAAGTTTCAAAGGAAGCTTAACAACAGCAGGAAGAGCTGAGTTCCATGCAAATAACCCAGGCCCATCTTGAAAACACGAACGCCACCCCCGCTCAGCAGAGAGATCAGCTGATGCTGGCAGGAAAGCTGTAATTTTTCCTCACTCAAAACTTGATACTAAGGTTTTTGAACTTATGTTTTTTCAGGGACGGCATGTGCTTTACAGTCATTTTACTTATGTCAGGGATTACACATGTGTGTGCAATGCGTATAGATGTGTGTGCATCTAAGATGTGAGCTTTTGTGTTTCATTTAATGTAAGTAAGTGTTGGAAGTACCTCATGCCCCAGAAAGTCTGAGGACTGGTGATGGCCCATGGTCCAGTGAAGTGGGAACCAGTGGTTTAGTCCATACTGGTTGTATCTTTGCTAATGAATTAGTGTGTTCTCTGGCCATAAAGCCTGTGTGTGGACAAAAACGGCCTTTGTCCGTATTCTCTTTTCCTCTACCGGGGTCACTGCCTCAAAGATGAATACCGGGAGTCTTCCTGCTCTAACACCTTCACCATATGAAAGCAACATCAGGCAGAGGCAATCCATGCCAAAGACTTTTCTGCCCACCTAACATTGTCAACAATCAGAGAAGGATTCTGTAGGGCGGGAGGGAAGTCAGAGTTGACCAAGTGCCTAGTGCTTGCCTGGTTCAAAGCACATTTGTCAATCTACTACACAGTGTGGAGATCTTCTGGACAAGAATGTGGAATTTCCTGGTAGAAGATACTTTGATATAGCATACAAAAGGCAATAAATTTCAAAATTCAGCGAAGTTTAGGGGCACCAAAGAGAGCTGCCTGCTTTCACTCACCTAGGTGCTTAATTATCATTTTCTTTTTTTTTTCAGTCTCTTGCCATTACAGAACTTCCTCAGTCCCACGGTTCTTAAACTGATCCCTACCTCTCTCTCACTTTCCTTCACTAAAATCTTGACTGACATTAGCAATTAGCCACCTCTGGCCTCTCTGTACTTGACACATCTCATTCCCAGATGAACAGCTACAAATAAAGTGAAAATAGCAGTACTATCCTAGCCACCTGCATGGAAAGGTGATGTGTAATTGACCTCCTGAATGACTGGTATCAATGCAAGCCTGGTGTGCAGGGGACATCCTTGACTTCTCTTAACCCACTGGCTCTGTTTTATCTACAGACTCCACTCCAGTCACCATTTGTCCAATTTGTACCAAAAATGTAGTGGGAAATCTGTCAGCAAGGTTTCTGACCTTGCTTTTCCCCTCTTTACTTACAAGAAGCATGAGCAATATCCAGGTTCGGCATATGGACATAGATAAACCCAGCTCCACCAAAGAATTGCCAATGCAGAGATCTCAGTCTGAGATGTTTCACACTGTAGTGAGGAGATTGCAGCTCCCTGTCTTAGATGGGCAGGTAGCCAAGTGCAGCAGAAAAAGCTTCATATGGCTGTAGGCAACAGGTTTTAAGCATCAGAGTGTTCAAGCCCATGACCCAATGCAGTAACGGAGGACGAGGGCACCAGTCTTCCAAAAACACCGCTTACTTTTACTTTATCATCCTCAGCAACCCTGTGATACCTGGAATGCAAAACAATGTCTTACCAACGTGATTGACCATTATTTTTAATAGCAGAAACTTTGAAAGCTGACAGATGATTTTATATCTTTAGACCCTCCTTTAGACATTTCCAGCAGGTTACTCGCATACCTGTGCTCCAGCAGCATGAAAAGAAACGTACACCTCATGCTCTAGCACTTTACAAGCTACAGGAGAATTTGCCTGGAATTAATAAAGCAGTTAGAACAATGAAAAAAAATAGCAGCACTTGTAATCTAAATAGCTAATATCCTTTTCAAGAAGGAACGCAAATGTACTCAAGTCACAGCAGCAAAACACCTAATATTATTAAAGCTGCTGCCCAGTATCTACAATGACTGTGTTTTTGCACTGGTGATAAACCTACCACTCATGTAGTCATTGCTTTAGAGGCATCTACGCTGTGCCTTGTTTCCAAAGGCACATCATTCATTTCTATTTAATGCAAGTGAGCATCAAAACTCTTGTCCTTAATTAAGATACAGACCAAGGAATATTCCTAAATTCAATCTCGCGTGCAACTGGCCTGAATTCAATAGTTCAATGAATGCAATTAATCCAAAACTCAAAACCACGCACCAGTTAAAAACATCTAAACGTCTAAAAAAGTTTTGTGCATGGTCCTGTTTTTTAGATGAGGAACTAGATGAGGTGATACAACTGAGCAGGAATAGTGCAACCTTCCATTATATGAAAAAATAGTGTTTCCTGAATCAGCAGGTACCTCTTCTGTAGCGGAGGTAGAAAGGTAAACAAAAATGTAACATAAATTGCCTTATACTCTGTGCTTTTTTCTCTGTTAACATTCTTGCTACTCTGAGAACCTCATCTCTGAACTGGAAGGGCAGAATGGTTCTGATATTTTAAAAAAAGGATATAAAAAATGCCCTGTAATAACATTTATTCTGCTCCAAAAGGGGTTAGATCCTCATCCTTTGCCATTTTCTAATGGAGGAGAAGAGTGCGGGCAATGAACTTAGAGCCACCAGGATGCTCTTGATACGGTTGTACTGTTACTGCCACCATTGTCGTTTGTCCAGGACAAGGATCCCCACGGAGCTAGGTGCTGTACAGATTGTAGTTGGTGCCTTGAAAATTCTAAGAAAAATGAGGGATCCTGTGAATCCTCAGGAATTCAGGGAGAGGGAGACACAGAGAGGGAGCAGAAGGAGAAGCACTGGTCACCACAGCAGGCATCTGCTTCAGGCTTCTGTCTGTGTAACTACAGTGGAGTAATTTAGCAGTGAGCAAATAATGAAAACAGTTGTTCATGAATATTTTATTGGAATGTTTTAGCAGAGGACGTATTTGAATCACGAACCACGTTTTGGGGTTTTTTTGGTTTGTTTTGGTTTTTTGGGTTTTTTTTGCCCAGTGGGGTAAAGAGACAGAAGAGAGAGACAGCACTCTGAAATAATTTATTATCTAGTCCTTCCCCATCTGAACAACTGGTTGCTGAAATTTTCTAAGAGATGAATGCAACAGGGATGTGAGACCAGGAGGTGTTTGCAGTAGCACTGCCAACCTGCCATGGTTCCACTGTATGTCTCAGCATCCACCCTATCTCCATCCACTCCTACACCCTGCTCGCTTGCTGCCACTTCTCTGCTGTGATCAGCAGATATCTAGTAACCCAAGTCATAGTCAAGCATGCTAACTTGGAAGTGTGACCTGGATGCTTGATTTTTATTTGCCCTTATTTTTGGCAGACATGGCAATGCCAATTAAATTGCAGGTAGCAAGGCAGTTGCTGTTTATGTGCAGCAGGCATGAGTGGATCCATTTTATGTTGTTGTTCGTGTGCTGTGCAATAACTTGATATTAAGAAATCTTTGCCAGGTTGCTGATGACCCCTCAGAGTCACTAAGAAAGATCCTGATTAGTAATTTGTGCTGCCCCAGTTAGACAGCCCAGACATACGTCTGTATGTTAATGGATTTCTGCTGAGGAAGAGCCTTATGCCTGCAGAGCAATTTGTTAAAGGGAGTTTTGGGGCAGCCTGTTCATTCCTGCTTATCATCAAAGCAGGAAAATCTTCTGATTGGGAGCCCCACAGATCAAAAATAAAATGGTCCCTGCATACCAACATAAGAATGAATGCAGCTCAGCTCCTCTCAGCAAGCCAAAAGCAGCTGCCTCTTGGCATGGCACTATGAGACTTGAGGAACCAAATCTGTAGCTAAGGAGGCAGTTTTATAAGGTGTTAGTCAGATGTTGGGGGAGAAGAGAGCACCAAACCTGGAGAATCTGTGGAATAAACATCTCAAGGCAGTTTTCTTTCCCTAAAGGCAGGAATTAAAAAAAAAAAAAAGAAAGATTTCTTGGACATAATTGAGGTGCTGTCAGCTTTAGAGGTGAAAAACAGCAGTTCTGTGCACAGGAGTCCAACAGCTATTGTCAATATTCTGCTCAAGGCACTGCAGACATGGGTCTTACTGGTCTTCCTGGGATGCCAGCAGCTCATGAAGGTGTCGTTAGCATTCGGGGAGGTGACCCACTGCTAAGCGGCTTGGCAATATCTTTTCTGGAAAACTCCCCTGGTACCTCACTGAATTTCTGCCTTGCTCACCATGTGCCCAAAAGATGAGCCAGCTCTCTCCAGTTTTCTTTGTCTGCTGTTAGGCTCCTTCTAGCTGCTGGAGGAGACTGCTGTTTCCTGGCCACCTCTTAGACACCTACACCCCAGTTTTTCAGCCACTTCTCTCTTTGCTGCTGAAACACATGGTATATGTAAGAATGTAAGTCGGCGTATTTATCTACCACATCTCAGAGAGAGAGGAAAGCTGGAGCAAAAGTAGTAAGAGGAGCAGAAATGGACTTCAGAAGACCCAAGGGGAAGAAGTCTACAGGGGAAGCACAGGGGCTGAGCTACAGCCATTTTAACAACCTAGCACACATAAGCCACTGTGCCATGAAGCAGAGGATTCCCCACCTGGGAACACAGTAGTTTTAAGAGAGAGAAGCGGTGTTTGAGTGAGGGTTGGTGTAACAATGCTCCCATATGTCATTGCTGGAGAACATGGAGTTCTTGTCTTGCAGACGCTGAGTCACAGGAAAGACGGAGCGGTCGTGTCAGGGTGTTGACAGCTTAATACAAGGTTAAGCCTCCTATTTCCATGCTGACAGCACGGGTGACAAATACAAATGAATTATTCCAGGTCACCTGATGATATTCCCCTCTATTAGAGAATGAGAACTTACTGAGTTGTCCTCTCCTGAGCACGGAGTTGAGTCAAGATGAGCGTGTCCTCCAGTTTCTTCTGCCGGGGAGACGTGTGTCTCGCTTGCTGGTGGAGGATGGGTTTGGATAGGGTGACTTTTACCTCTTTTTTTCTTTCTCCTTACTCATTAACGTGTGTTAATTACTGAATGATAATTCAAGCTTAGATGGACAATGTCCAGTGCTAGAGTCAAGTGAAAAATTGTCCCCCAGAGTTCTTTGATTTGTTAAGACTATAGGTATTAATATAGGTATTATTTTTAGAAAAGGGTTGGTTTTGAGAAATTTCTCATTTCAAGAGGTTTGCAAAAAAAAACATTCTGAAAAAGTTGAAGTATCCCATGTCAATATGCTTCCAAACAAAACGAAGTAAATCCTGTTTTCATCTGGAAACAAATTTGACATTAATGTATACATATATAGATATACACATAGTAAAAAATAGTATGTGTCGCAATGTGGTTTACATCCTGTGAATGAGGCCATGCTGCAGCAGGCATCATACAGGTGTGCGGCAGGGTCTTCTCCCTGAGAACTTTTCCACCTAAACCCAGGTGTGAAACCTTTTATTTTGCCTAGGGCTTCTTACCCCTTGTTGCTGCTCACAAGGAATCCAAGATCTTTGAGGGACCTGAAACAAGGACGCAAGCACAGTTACCTTCACAACAACATACATGGTGTGCTGCTGTCATCTAGCTCTGGAGTCACAGCCAGAAGACAGGAAAGCCAATCTATTGGCAGGATAAAAGAGTCCAAATTGTAAAGGGACCAAATTGGTCATCAGTAATTTTCAGTAGACTTGATACCTGAGAAGCTGCCTACAACCTCTGGGTAGACTGTGAACATGTTAATGTGTCCAAGCACAAGTTCATGTCTCCTGTGTGCAAGTCAGTGTGAGTACACGCCTGTGTGTGACAAGAAGACTTCACCACATGTCAACTTTAACAGATTTTCTCCTCCTCTTTCATCACAGAACAGCAAATTCTGCTTAGGGCTAGAGGCAAATTGGATGAGGGGAGAACATCTTTACCTTAAGCATTTAAGAGTTAGAATTCCTCTATCTGACTGGAAAAAAAAAAAAAAAAGTCCTCATCTTGCAGGCTGAAGTCTTATTCTCTCAAGTGCAATCAAATGAACTGCTGTTGCTGTGGAGCTCGTCTAAAAACATCTAGTTCAGAGCTCTTACACCTGCCATTCTCATTATTATTCTCTTGTTTTCCCAAGTGTCAAAAACTCACTTGGACATTTATAGTTTTATCTGCACTCGAATACGCAATCCAACTCGCCGGGCAGCACCAGCCACAGGCTGAGTCGCATCCTAGCCTGTCTCGTGTTTTCAGATTCCATCAGAAAACATTGATACTGGAATGCTCAGAAGGCCCCAACCAGGATGTTGTGAAAGGTGGTCAGGTGGACCACCACCTGGTGGAATGCAGAAGAAGCATTCATGCCCTCTTCTTGTCAGTCACACCCTCTTTTCTTGATCCTTTCCTGGGCTTCCAGGAATAAATGTTGTTCCCAGTACATCCCCCTTCCAACAAGCAGCACATGAGACACTGCTACATTCTGGCCACTGAAGGCAGAAAATCTATATCCCAGAATGAGGAGTCACTGTAGCAAGAAATCTCTGAGGGGTAAGTTTTCATGCCAGACTTTGCTTTGTCACTTTGTGGTGCAGCAGAACACGTAGGACACTTGACAGAGCCTTGAGCAAAGCAGCAGCAGTAGCTGCACACAGCAGTTTATCCCTGTTCTAGAAGCCAAGGAAGCTCCAGTGGCATCCCTTTTTCACCCTCTTGTCATTGCTCCCCAAAACATTCATGGTTCCTCAGCATCTCCCTAGGAGAAAATCAACTGCACAGTCCTTAGCATCATGCTAAGCTGTCTCAGGACTGCCAGACCATGAGAGAGCAGGATATGTTTATCTCCTGAGCCAACTTCCCAGCAGAAATGGTGAAAACCTGCAAAAGAGCCCAAATGGCAAGGAACATCAGGCTGATTTATTTTGTTTGTTTTTTAATGACACTACAAGTGTAATGGAATTTGCAAATGCCCAATAGATAGGATGCCCACTTGCT
Source organism: Crypturellus tataupa (assembly GCA_034781795.1). Lineage (NCBI taxonomy): Eukaryota > Metazoa > Chordata > Aves > Tinamiformes > Tinamidae > Crypturellus > Crypturellus tataupa. The sequence goes on along the minus strand of JAWLRI010000200.1, from coordinate 442,442 downwards.
TGGACCAGTATTTCTGCATGCAGAGCTAAGGGGACTGAAGTAACCCTTCTCCAAATGCCATAGGGCTTTCCTCAGGACTGAAAACATGCCTGCCACATCCCCATCTGCTATCTGGTGGCTGGTGTCAGCCACCCTTGTGACTTTCCCCACTGACTGGAACCTCCCTTCTGTCTTTCAAGACTCAGAGGCAAATCTCTTCTCCCATCTGCAATTTTAGCAAAGGCTCTGGAGTCCTTTTGCTCAGTGAAATTAAGTGGCACAGGCCAGAAGGGGGAAGATCTCGCCACCCAGAAATTTGAGGCCAGCAGAAGCACAGTTTGGACAAATCAAAAGCAATGGCCAATTTCTTGCATGGTAGAAAAGGAGAAAAGATGGGAGGAGAAGCAGTTTCTTCATGAGTTGCACCTCATCCTTAGGTCTTCTTTGCCCGAGTCTTGAGGAAGTAATATTCAGGGTTGTAGCTGCATGGACACTGGGCATCCTTGCCCCTTGCCAGCCAATCTTCCCATAGAGTGAAAATAAAATTTTCAGGTCTCCTTTCCCCCAGTTCCATGGCTTGACAGAAAATAGAACAGGCTTTCAACTTCCAAAGCCTCTGGAAGACAGGATTGTTTGGAGGCTGGTCCTTGCCTCCAACTTTCAATCCTGAAGTCCCTCAAGGTGGCAAATTGATGGCCAGGTCTGAGCATCCTGGGAAACACAGAGCAAAGGATTACCAAAAGACAGTGCTGGCTGAGGGAGATGAACCCTTTGCAGAAAAAGTATGTCATATTTTGGCTGTGCAGTGGCGGAGCTCGCCTCATGCTGATGTGATGAATTATTCCTCACTTGTAATTTATCCAATGTCTTGCACTTGTCACCCGCTGTGTTTATCAAGCTTGTTGGTCCTGCTGCCCAAAGACGGCCTTAAATTGGTTCATCAATCACCTGGCTGCCAGCCACAGTCTTAGCAAGGAAAGGAAGAAGCAAAGGGTTGGAAGCCCCATAGAAACCTACAGTTATAATTCTGACTAGGTAGAGCACGCACTTTTGTGTCCACGTTTAAGTCCATCCATACAGCTGCTTGGATTCCCTACTTTCTTAAATCAAAGCATTTAGCTTTAGCTAATTTAGCATTTGGCTTTAGTGAATCATCAAGGTCTTTCCTAGTAGAACATTTGCATTTTTATTCTTGCACAAGTCCTTGCTGCACTATCCTCCTATGCTAGACCAATTAATACCTGCTAAGGATTTAGCCCAGGAATTTTTCTAGGTGGGGCTTTGCTTCTGAGAGGGGGAAGGAAAACAGAAGCCTATATTGGTTTGTTGCCTTAATGAGGCCAGAGTTGAGTTTGCAATGAGGAGTCCTTGCAAATGCATCTCCAGAGTGGAGATGAACAACCGGACAGACACTGCCTTTTATCATTTGTCACATTGTCCCCAGAGCCCCAGCAGTGCACTTTACCCAAATGCCACCTTTAATTGAGCATAAACTCCTGGATGGATTTACAGACTTGTCATCTTAGACAAGGCTTCTGAATAGATCAAGGTGCCTTTGGCACTCAGGAATGTCCATCACAGGTGCTGTGAGTGTCAATGAGGCTGTTTAATGAAAGTGGAGACAGCATCAGTCTTTTTTACCTGGGGTAATTTTAACCAGAAGGGCAACATTACAGGAAGTGGCATTATAAAATAATAATAAAAAAAGTGTGATGATAAACATGTTTCAGAAGGGAAGGCTGAGTTTGTTTCTCTGCATGAATTCCCAAAATTTTGACTGGCAGCAAAAGCCTAGAAGTGTTTGCAGTACATCTCTCTCTCTGCACATCTGTCGTTTTCAGAGGCTGCAGACTTGAATGGTTGCATTTTCCTGTCCCTCTGTGCTGTCTAACTCTGGTCTTAGGTGGAAAACCCTTTTAAGTTTTAAAGTTCAGTTACAAATACCTGAGGTACAAGCTCTATGAAGACAAGTGAACAACCTGACCACTGCCTGCATATAGATGTCTTGGTTTCTTTCAGGGTTTAATGATTATTTCTTTCACATTCTCTACTTTGCCAAGAAAAGTACTTTACAGAAGAAGGAACTGGTAGTGTTTTCACTCAGTCTCTGATGTACCTGAGACATTTCTTGTCCTCATTGTTTTACTAAAGAGGAAAAAAACAACAAAGAATTTTCTGAATCATAGGGGAAACCTTTCTGCCTGGGGTTTCACTCACGGAGGACGACTTCCATGTTGGTGATTTCTCCGTCTCAGTGGAAGTCCTTCCGAATGCATTAAAGGAGGAGTGTCAAATTTTCTTTCCTAGGTACCCTCACAAGTGATCTCTGCCTCCTGAATTAGATCTACTGGGAATTTGATTTTTCTAGATCACAAAATATGCATTAGATCCAAAAGGAGAAAAAAAAAAAAAAAACTTAGATTCAGTAATTTCTTGGAAATGAGAAGTTCTGTGAAAGTGCTGGACAGATTCAAACTGTAGCACAATGATTCCATTCCATGGCAACACCTAGTCAATACATGAAATATGTTTTCTGCTGGGTTGAACATTTCAGTGAGAAACTGGATTTTCACCATAGCTACAATCTTTTCACAAAGGCCAGGACCATCCTCCACAAGCTCCTCAAGAAAAAAAGATGGTTTTGTGAGGTTTGTCCCTGGGCTGAAGATCCTATGAGAAAGAAGTCATTAGTGCTGAACAAATCAGCCTTTGGGTTGCGTAACATATCATTTTGGATAGATCCAGTCTGTTTTATTAAACCAAATCAGGTCATATTGTCAAGTTTTTATATTATTTGGTAACTTGACTAATGGTTTGTTTTCCTCTTTGAATTTAGGTCAGTTTTTAAGGGAAAAAGATGCTGGTTTGTGCCTGTACAAAGTTTCATTTAAAAGAGGTCAGCTCAGAATGTTGCAGAATTTTCCATAATATAACCTGATATTTCAGAAATGACCAACTGAAATATTATAATATTTTCCAACCTTCCCTCCATTTGGGGAGGTGAAACCCTTTACCTCTCTTTATCCAGGGGCATGAATAGCTTCAGCCCTGTGAAGTTACCCTTTGTCTAATAAATCCAACCTAACTTCAGTGAATAGAAGCCTCTCTGTTCAAGTGTTTTATTAATGCTCTGGTGGATAGCAGATGCTTGGAGAAAATCTTTGAGGAAGGCTGAAAAACTCTTTCTCTCTCTCTAAAGTTTCCTCTGCTTTCCTTGCCAAGACTTCTAAGACCTCCTAACAAATGCATCCATAAACCCAATGCTCCTGGATTTTTTTTCAATAAAATGCTCTGCTTTTTGTGTGTTTTCATTTCATCGTCAGTCCCAGAAAAGATACTCATGAAATCAGTGGCCACCATTGACAAAAAGCCTGGTCTGATACCCTTTGCAAACTAGATAGGATGTCTTTCCCATCTAAACTAGGAAACATGACCCTGGGTGTAAACCTGGGATTTTTTTGTATGTTGCTGTTTGGACATTATCCTTTTCCTCCCTCCTGCAGCCTTGTGCCTCTCTCATAAAATGTGTTGTTTGACATTGTTTCTTCCTGAAACATTTATAAGACATTATGCTTAAAAAAATAGGTTGATGAATGAGAAGAGACAGTTTTCCTAATAAAGTCAGTGACAGAAAGGCCAGAAGTCTTTTTCTCAGCTTGGAAGTTTGTGATTTGGTTACTGCACATTGCTCTGAGTAGTAAGATAGTTGAAAAAAAAAAAAGACAAAACCAGAAAAAATAGAGTGGAAACTGTCTTGAAACTTAGAAGCAGAGAATTATCCCAGCAAACGCTCACAAGGCTGTAATGCTCTTGAAGAGAACATGGCAGAGTTAGCAGAAGACTTATGATCCATCTATCCGCATTCTCAGGAATCATCATGAGGCGTAGTATTAAATCCCAGGATAAGTTGAAGTTTAAAGGCAATTTATAGGCACTTGAGATGCTTGACATTGATTCTGTCATCTTCCTCATGATGCATGCTACCGAACTCAACAAAAAAAGTTTTTGACTGGAGAGAATTCCAGCTAGTTTGTTGTCATATCTCAGGAAATTTTAGTGAAATAAATAAACTTATTGTGCTGTTGTTGTTGTTGTATATCTTGCAGACAAACAAAGCAGTGGCCAAAGGGGACTTCCACCACGCAAGCTCCAGTTCCCGGCGAGCGCTCTTCCTGGCTGTGCTGTCCATCACAATTGGAACTGGCATCTATGTTGGGGTGGCCGTGGCTCTTATTGCCTACCTGTCTAAAAACAACCATTTATGAGCCTCAGGAAAGGGAAGAACCAGCCACCTGGCACTCACATTACAGCATTCCCCAGCAGATCAGACTGTATGGTTTACCAAAACAACCAAGAGACAAACAAGCACCTTCTGGGGGCAGGTACTGGATGAGATGGTCTTATGTGTTATTGTAGGGTGGGAGGATAGGCTGGGATGAGGAGAGTTCCAAGAAGTCTCTTCACAAACACCTCTACAAGAAAGAAAGAAAAAGAAACAGTGAAAGAACGAAAGAACGAAAGGAAAGAATGAAGCGACTTGGGGGTATGAGCAACGGGGTGTTTGGCTTTGCTTTCCTCGCAATATGGTGTTTACAAGAAGCTGGTACCCTAGCTGTTCTCTGAACACCTTGTTGGTGACCTGAACTTTATAGCCAGCATGAGCTTGTGCTTAGTTTGCTTCTTAAGCACGGCACCAAAATCTGGAAAAGCATGGACAGTGGCTGGTTCTCTGAAAGACCATCATAACAACAACAGATAACAACAGGAGGAAAGTTTTCTTTTTCTTTTTTTTTTTTTTTTCCCTAAATGCAGGACTCATTTGCCTAAGGGTGAGGCAAAGACCTCAGCATAAAACGGTATTACCTACTCCTCTTGTATTGGCAGGTTTCTGTGCAAGAAGAAAAGGAAATGAAAAATTTTTCCTTTCTTTCCTGTCCTTGTTTTTGGATGAAGAGGTGACCCACAGGCCCAGCCAGTGCAAAGCAGTTGGGGTTACTGCATGACTTGGCTTTGCAGTCCGACAATGAGGTCAAAGTAGACAGTGATCTTTTGAGAAATGAATGTTTCCATCCAGTCACACCGCGATAATGGCACATTCTGTGGCACGAGGCTCATTTAGATCGCTCCACATTTCTGTGGAGACCTGTGCTGAAGTAAACACAAGAAACCTAGGAGAAAAAAAAAAAAAAGAAAAAAAGCAAACTGAAATACTCATCAACTTGAAATTTAAAATCATGGAAAAGCATGGGAATTAACTAGGGGAATAAATGCTTCCTACATTTTGAAGTACTGCTCGAACACATAGCAGTGATTGAGATCACTCAGATTACAAACTCACAGCTCATCCATGGACCAGGGACTCTTGGCATAGCCATGGAGGGATAACATGTGACATTATCTTGCTGTGCTGCCCTGTAACAGTATATTATAAGGGAGTTGAACGTTGTTCTTATTTCATTGAATGCAATGACACATTATTTTCTTTTTCAATCCTTCCCCACAACTCCCCCTTTTATTTCATTGTCTTCCGGATATACCATTTCATCCCACCAAGGGTTTTTCAGAAGACATATGTGTATGTCTATACATACCAGGAGAGGAAAAAAAAACCTGATCAAAACAAGAAGAATTTTATTCACTACCTAGTGTTTAATTAATATGATTTCTTTACCCCAAATGTCATCAAAGACCTTTTATTTCGACTCTGTATTTTGCATCTGTTTTTCTCTGTGACCAATTTTTTCCTTATGTTTTGGGGTTGGTATTGTTTTGATTTTCATTTTGATTTTTTTTAAGGGGTGGGGGGAGGAGGACTAACACATCCAAAACTATTTTTCTGCTAGTTACACAGTTTATTAAAACACATGGTATACAGCTGCTGACACTCTGTGTGATACTTATTCAGATGAACATGAGGAGGGCCCAGGGGAATATGGAGCAGTATGGAGCATACCATGAGATTCCAGGATCATTGCATATTGGTAAAAAATAATAAGAATGTAAATATTTTTAAGTCAAGCTTGCTGGTGGAGTGTCTGCCTTATGTTTTTATGACGATGGTTGTGCAGGCCAAATGTTTCCCTTACAGAAGCCAGCATAGTCTGGAGGTGCTTAGGCTTCAGGATAGCCACACACTTTGATGTGATCAAGACAGAGGAAACATTTGAGGAGAGCTCCTTGGAGCAATGGCAGCTGGTGGAGGAGCAAGAAGGACTGGATGAGGACAAGGTGCTCTGGCACTGTGTCATGGCTTATATCTACCTAGGAAGCAGGATTCGCTTCCTACAAGGATATCTTCCTCTCTCTAGGCTCTAGTGGGCTGTGAAGAGCTGTAAGTAAGTCCCCTTTCTGGACAAACACAACTCCACACTGCTTCTCAAAGCACTGTCCAAGACACCCCATGAAACTAGTCTGAGAAGGCAGCTAAAACATACCCACTCACCTAAGAAACTGAGGCACGCTGTTGTCAAAACAAACCTTAGGGCCTTCCTTTGCTTGACTTACAGACCACAGACAACTGCCTTCTATTCTGGTGGCTTTTCCTGGGCCAGCAGATCCGGGCAAGCCTGCAGAGCCATCCCAGATGAGAGGGACATGATCCTCCTTGTGCAGTCAGGTGAGGAGATGTGATGACTGAAGTGCACTGAGAAAGCTATGTGGCTTCACTAGAAGTCAGTGCACATCTGTACACGTGGAGCATCAAGCTCACATCTCAAGAACCACAAAAAACAAGTTTGCCTGCCTGCACAGTCTCTCTGGGAGGATAATTAAGTGTGAAATCATAGAGAGAGAAGTATCTTCATAAATTGCTGCAATGATTCCCACTATTTTAAGAGCCATACCATTCAAACGGCCTACAAAATGTTCTCAGCTCTACCTATGTCAGCCCAAACAGTTGTTGAGCTACAAAAGCACCTGGCACAAATTAATTGTCAGTGTCTAATCCTTCCTTTGGGAAAGAAATGGTTGTGAGAGCAGGGAGAAGAGGTAGGGTCTGCTGTGAATTATAGGTCAGAGGAAGTTAGGAGGAAGTATCAAGAGGGAATTCCTCAGCAAAGATAGATTCTTGGAAGTTCACTTATCCTGTAGAAAGATACTGAGAAAATGACTTCAGGTGTTTTTCCTTTTTAAAGTAGTTTTGTGAAACTGAGTCAACTTTCCTGTCAATCAGGTCAGCATGAATGTATCTGTCATTCAGAAGCCATTGAATCCCTTTATGTTTTCTCCGGGCTCAAAAGAGACTTTATGTCTAGTAAGTTTTACTTTGGGGGTACCAAGATGCTCGATCCTTCCACATTTTGACCTACTGTTCAGCTCTGGCATCCTGGGAAGGAAGGAGAGAAGCCTTCTCCCAGACATGGCTGCAATCTCAATGTTTCCCCCTCTCTCAAAAGTGAAAGCTTCATCTCGTATTGTCTCAGTTGGGAGATGTCAAAGAATTGACACTGATATCCCTAGTAGATGATGGGCTACAGTGACAGGTAAGATTTACTACTAGGAAAATATTCAACCTGTAAAGTCCAGGTTCTGAAGATTCTAACTTAGTCCTATAATATAGGGTGTCATCATGGATTCATCTCAAAAGATGCATGGAGAGCCCTGGAGAGACTCACAGAGAGCGAATGAAGAATGAGAAGGAAAAGAAAATTCCTTGTGAAAGTCTCAGAGCTCAAGGGGACAAAGAGACTCTGAGCAAATAATATGCTGGGTCAGAGACTAATTACATACTACATCTGCCATCTGACAGGATTTCATAACCTGATGCCTCTGTTGATTCTCTGTGCCTCCATTTGGGAATATATAGCTAGCTGTGAGCAAGTTTTATTGCAGCTTGAGGCTAAGATGAATTTCCCCCTTGGCCTGTGCATGTGGAACAATTCACATCAGGCTTGCAGGAGCTCCATGCGGGAGCACACAGAGGGCACACAGGATGCCTTGAAGCATAGGTGTGCAGTGCACGTCTTACGTATTCCTGTATCAGCGGGTTGGTTGAAGTGTGTTTCTAACCCAAGAGATTTGTGTGCTCTGCTTTGAGCAGAAGGCTGGACTAGAGATCTCCAGAAGTCCCTGCCAACCTGAGTTCCATTATAGTCCTACATGCGGAACACCGTAATATTCATCCCTTAGGGGGTTCAGATGAGAGTTATTCCAGACAAATTTACAGACAGTTCAGGTGAGCTACTAGTCTCTGGAGGACAGTAGGGACATTCAAACTTGTCTAGACATGTAGATTCATGGCCAAGATGGGTAAAAAGCTGCCTTCCTAGGGACCAGGATCTTTCAGATGCAACACTGTGACATGGGATACCTAAAGGCATGTCAATACCCAGGCAGAATCATTATCACACGATCACAGAATGGTTGAGGTTGGAAGGGAGCTCTAGAGATCATCTAGTCCAACCCCCCTACTCAAACACAGACACCTAGAGCACGCGGCACAGGGTCACATCCAGGTGGGTTTTGAATATCTCAAAAGAAGACGACTCCACAACCTCAGGGTTATCTTCCTTGCTGCTCCAACCCCGGCTCAATACTTGGTTTTCAGGCTGGCAAAAGATGAATTAGACAACATCAGCAGCTAGGAAAAGGCAGTGACAGTGAGCAGCTGCTCAAAGACATACAGTGGGGAGGCAGCAAAACGTAGCTCTCATGATCTGTTACCCATGTTGGAGATGATTATTGGGCATTAAGCTATTTTTTCAGTGAAATTCATTGAGATATTTTCTTTAATGGAGGACAAGCTAACTGATTTCTCCCTGTGTGTCTGTGTGATATATGTTTGTTTATATGTATAGATATATGTGTGTATAAATATTTTTTTTTCCTGGTGTATCACTTCAGATGCTTTTCACTCCTACCAGCACAGCATGTTTGTCAGAAATGATGTCCTGTAGAAGGATGGTTTCAGTCCCAGAAAAATAGTCCTTGCTGAGTCTGCAGCAGAAGGAAGTGGTACTTCTCCCGATGCATGTGGCTTGGCAGTCACGTGGTCATAATGTTGATGTGGCAAATTATGGATGCCCTTCTGTCTACCTTAAAGGAGTCACAGAAGAGCCTGGCCCCATCTTGTGCACATCCTCCCTTCAGATATTTATACATGTTGATAAGATCTCCATGAGGCTTCTCCAGGCTGACTAGTCCCAGCTCTCCCAGCCTTTCCAAATATTGGAGATGCTGTAGTCCCTTCATCGCCTTAGATAATCTCTGCTGGGCTCACTGCGGTCTCTGCATGTCTCTCTTGTACTTGGAAGCCCAGAAATGGACACTGTGCTCTAGATGCAGAGTTGAGGAGAGTAGGAGTATTATCTCCCTCAGTCTGCTGGCACCTTCTTCATCCAGTTTCACCTTCTTTGCACCCTCACATTAGGTAGGCAACAAAATCTACTCTTCAACTTCTTTCAGTTAAACTGAGCCTCTAAACTCTGAGCCTCTCCTCATGCCTCCTTTGCTTCAGCCCCCAGGCATCATGCTGCCCTTCACAGACCTACGCCAGTTGCTCAGGAGGAATGAGCATTCTCCTCCTATTGCTTGCTGCTCTCTTGCCAGTACCTCCCAGGATGCAGGTGGCCTTCAGGAGCACACTGCACACCCCCCATAATTGGCCCCATCAGAACTCGGTTTGGATATAGCTGTTCCCTAGCGAGTTAGCTATCAGCCCATCCTAGTTCATGGAGTCTTTTGGCCCCAAACATGGGACTTCACATTTACTTTTGTTGAGCTTGATGAGGCAGCCCTTTCCTTTGAAAGGAAGCTCTATCCTCCAATATCCTCAGGGGAGTTTGCCTGAGATTTAGAATCTGGGCCAGTTTTCTTCATATCATCCTAGAATTGGTTTGTTCATTTTATTTCGAGGGCACCTGCAATAGTTCTGGAGTATTCACTACTTTCTTTTCATTTGAGACATACCCAAGATGCAAGGCTGTCCACGCACAAAAGAGAAATGCTCAAATGAGACAATATGCAGGCTAAGTAAGATGGATTTTCTTTCAAAAACATATTCATAAAGCAACAACTTGTGTTATTTCTAAAGTGCTTTGATTACGAGTAACTTACAGCTGTGAGAGAGTAACGACCTAAACAAGGAAGCAAACCAGACTAGAAGGAACATAGATATAACAGCTACATTGACATAAAGAGAGCATAAGGATCCCCATGCATGTAAAAATGCTGCTGGGCAGTACAGCAGGGGCTCTGGCTGAAGTCAGCAAAACGTGGATTTAGCCACACAGTGGTGTGTTCAGTGACTCCTTGGTCTGCAAGGAGTGCTTTGGGGTGTCCTCCACTGGCTGAAGTGCGCTAGTCAGATATAGAAACCCCAGATCAGAAGTTAAAATAAAACTGTCTGTAGAAACCTCTCCTCCATTCTGTGTGTCTAGGTGTCACTGAAGGTGAAAACTCCTTGACTTATGGCATGGGAAGAAGAACATTTCCCTCCTGCTCCTAAGCCCCTTTGAGAGACAGTGAGTGTCATCAGCTACATGAGCTACTTGTAGCTACACCAGCTACAAGTGCTAAGCACTTAATCTGGGGGAGATGAGAAGCATCCTAGAGCCAGTGCCCTGCCAATCGAGTCCCTGCTAGGTCTGTGGGACACAGCCAATGCTGCGTGTCCAAGTCATCATCCTTGATGACAGCACCAGACCTGCAGAGTGGGTGCTCGGATGAAAGATATATATTCTGTGGCGATTAGGGCTTAAATCAGAATCTATCCATCAAAGCTGGTCCTCACCTTGCTTTGTTATTTCATTTGAGCACTTGTTTCATTTGACCATTCCTAGGACCTTGTCAGTGATTCATACCAATAACTTCTAAGCAGTTTGTTGAATCAACAAATAAAAAAAAAAAATTAAAATAAGCCCAGGCAATCATCTCCCTCCTTATCCCTCAGGGGAAAAAAAGAAAGGATCTGTCAGCATAGTCTTGGCACACAGCAGCAATTAGAGATGGTCACATTTTTTAAATCTTTATTTTTTATGTTTGCTTAGAACATTTTCCATCAGAAAATGCCGTTCCATCAAAAGGAAAACTTGGCTGCAGGAAGATAACACTTTCAAGGACATTTTATAATTGAAAAAATAAAAAGCAAAACCCTTTCACAGCAGCAGCATACTTCACTCTGACCTTTTTGAGAAGTAACACAGACTATTTTATTTTGAAATGATTTGTATCCAGAATATCTGATACTGATCAGACTGAAGTCTAGCTGGCGAGAGCACATCTTGAATTTCCTTTTGTTTGAGGTCTTGTTTTGACAGGCCCAAACCAAAATTATTAAAAATACTTTGTTTTGTTTTTGAGGGAATGGCCAAAATGCAATTTTAAGCTCTCTCTCTCTCTTTTTTTTTTTTTTTTTTGAGTCAAAAACAGATGTTCAAACAGTGGTATTGCTTATTGCACAGCAACTCCCATACCCACTTCTTTTACCTCTCCTTGGTCTGGAAAGAAAAGGCACATGAAGAAAGGCTGTCGTAAGACCTGTTCTTTGAGTAATCTATCCCTGGAAACACATACTTCACTCGGGGGTCAGCCACATTGCCTAGATTCAGTCTGCACCCAGTAGAGAGACAAGTGAGGGAAGACGTTTCAATAGGGCAACCTTTTGGGTCACTAGATGTGAAGGGGAAATCAGGTTATTTCCACCCTGGGCACGATTTTAGGCAGCATCAACTGTTCCCATTCAGCAGCAGTGTGAGGGAGACTTCAGAAAGGCTGCTTCTTCTAGGGTTTTGTCCACCTATGTCACAAGGAGTATTTGCTGCTGTTGGGATCAAGACTCCCTGGCAGAATGTCTTGGCTGGCTTGCTCTCATACTCCCTGCATGAACTTTTCTTGCTATAAAGGCTACCAGAGATTGAAGGGCAGGATCTATCTCTGTGAGTAGGGACATGAAGACCACCTGCGTGTCTCCCTTGGTGGATCAGGGGGAAATCTCTTGATTATATCCTTAGCATTTACAACCCCCTCATCTACTGGTCTCCCACCACAGAAGCTGCTCCCACACATGAGGAGTGAAAACTCAAGCTCAGAGAAACAAGACCTCAGTCAGTCAAAGCAGCATCCGGACAAGGCCCAAAGGAGGGCCCTCATGGCTGAGGATGGCAGCAGACCCTCTCGGGCACAGCGAAGCTGCTCCACACACACGCTCTCAGAGGAAGGCTGTAGGCACTGAAACATGTCCTCCCTTCTGCAGCCCATGCTGCCCAAGCCCTTGGCTCCCATCCAGTCTCCCAAATCAATCTTGCATTGAAGGCTGGACGTGAGAGCTTCCACTGATGTGGCTCTCTGACGTCAACAGGTCATTTTTTGTCAAGCTCCAATGTGCTCAGTGGCCAGGCTCAGAATAGTTATACATATATTTATATATAAAATAGATATATGTATCCCTGGGGTCCGTACCACTACAGTACAGTGGTGTCCCGGTGGACTTGTTCAAGGAAAGGGCTTTATGGCAGCCAGCTCAGCTGGGGAGGGCTAGTTTCTCCCGACTCCTACAGCAGTTAATAGAGAGAAATCAATGCCTCCTGAGGGTAGATCAAAGCAAGAGATTAATTTCCTGAGTTACCTGCTGTATGGCTCCTTGTGTCTGCCAGCTAAGGAGAAAACCTCGGGAGAGATACTCTAGTAGGCTGGTGCAACAAGCTGTGTGCTTGTTGCACCAGTAAGATATGACTGTTATTCCCAGGCACATGTTGTAGTTCCCCTGAGCACCACATCCAGGTGCTTTCCTATTATTTCCTATGAATTTCCTATTATTCCCTAAGAATTTCCTATTATTTCCACTTCTTCCCTCTCCATCCAAACAGATTAGCTTTTTGTTCCTTTTTTCTTTGGATTTCCTCACCACAGGCACTCTTGGCCAGTTTCTTCATGTGGAATCTGCCATGTGCTAATTGATCAGATTAGATTTAATTGCTAATTATTTGTATTACTAAAACCCTGATGTTACACGCACCATGGGAATTTAATTTAATTACAGCATAATATCAATCAGATGCATAAATTAAAATGCTCACGTTTTAATATGAGCCTGTTTTCCATTTTCCAAGCTGTCAAGCTTCAAGGAGAACAAAGTTGTTGATCCAGGCCATTCTGGTGTGAGATGTGCAGTTCTCCCAGATTAGGTGGAGGAAAGAGTTTCACAGTTCTCAAGTACAGGTGGAAGTTATGAGTGAAAACCATTTAATCTCCACAATATCTTGCAGCAGGTAGTTTAACTCTCATCTGTGAAGAACCGCCTCCTCGTTTTCACTGTGACCCAGACAACAGCTGGGTCTTCTCCTAGAAGCAAAATCACAAGCCTTTCCTTATAAAACCTCTCCTTGATGATGTTCATCGTTCTTCACAGCTCTAGGTTGCTCTTCTCTCAGCTGTTCCTTTCCAGGGTGAAAAGATCTATCCAAATTATCTTTTTCTTTGTCCTGTAGCTGTTCTGTTGCAGCTACAGCAAGAGGTTTCTCTGCCATAAGGTTTTAGATCTTGCCATTAGGTCTTGCCAGAAGGGCTCCACTATATGAGATTAGAGCCACAAACAGCTCTCCATGAGTTATTTATGGAAGACGCAGTGCAGAGCTCTTCCCCAGCCATGTTCTCCCCAGCAGGCATGGTTTTACAGGGTTCAGTCACTTTATCCAGATTTGGATGTTAGCAAGGACCTAGGTGTACCTCTCCCAAAGACTATCCCATTCTGGCATGGCAGCAATTCAGGACTCTGTTCCCACAGCTACAGAATGATTCAGAATCATTGAGGTTGGAAGGGACTTTTGGAGATCATCTAGTCCAGACCTCCTGCTCAAGCAGCATTACCTAGAGCTTAATGCCCCAGTTTACCCAAATTCTTCAAGGATAATCCTCAAGGACAAATGTCTCCAAGGGCTGAGGGCAGGCCTGATTTGCAATCAAAGCCATCTTCTTCACCCATCTGCCTTGTCCTGCTCCTCTTCCTCACAGGCGGACAACAGAAGGTGGTCAGCAAGAGGGCAAATTAGAGATCACAGTGAAGATATGAGTCCTCAAACACCTCACCACTGTCTGAGCTGGAAGTTTGATGGATTAAAAGCTTATTCTGGTGACAAGGATTATAATGAGAGTAGAAAATAGCATTTCATGAATCCATTCCCCTGACAAGCGTTGCAACGAGAAAGGCAAGAGCTTTCACTGTCACTATGTTAGCGCTGCAGATCTGTCCACCTTGTTCTTGTCACAGTTTATGAAGTGAAAGAAAACAACAGCCGCATCTTCTTTGGAGCAAGACAGTTTTCTGGTTTGTTTTGCTGTGAAAAAAATGTAAATATCTGCAGATCCCTTCCCACATAACTGTGGAAATCATCCTGCAAAGCAGCTGAAAGCCACTGATATACTGTGAAGCTAAAGCAAAAGCAAATAAACACCAGAGTGAGGATACCCAGCATGCATCAAGACTACCAAAAAAGTACCATGTGCTGGACACTTGCCTCTCTGATTGCGCATGATGTCATCACATTATATGACTCAGTGAGTGACTTCATCTCTCTCCACCACTGCTTCGGTTGCGGAGCTGGGGTCTTGCTTTTTGCAGCCCTTGTCTCACCACCGAAACTCCTTACAAATCACAAACCAGAGCTAGAGCAGAGTGCTCAGCCAAGTCCTCCCTCCTCACCTGTAGGACCTTCCAGCAGCCAAGCTGAAGGCAGACTGCCTGCTTATGGTTTTCTCCGAGTTGTAGCAGCCCTAATTCATGGCAGGCAGGATCATAAGGCTTTTACTGCAACGGCTGCAGGGGCTGAGACTGAGAACGACACTCTCGGGTGTACTGAAAAGACTAGATATAGGAGAAAATAAAGTTCAGAATGTGCAGTGATGAAACGTGAATCCAAAATGAGAAGAAGAAAACCTAACAGGCAATTATCCCTTTCCCTTCTTCTCCAGGTCTTCAGTGAAATGTACCCAATTTTAGATGGGATCCAAGACACGCTGCATAGTGAAGCATAAAAGCATTGTCATGCTGTTTACAAGATGGGCTCTTACTCTTTATTACCAGTTTTCAGAAAGGGCAGCTAGTTTTGTTAGCTATCAAGTTATTTGAAAGCCTTATAAACATCTGTCGGAGCCTGTCTGAGCATAAGTAGGAGCCTTGATGTTTTCATTTTAGGGAAAAAAAAAGAGAGAGAGAGATGTTTTTTCCTGGAAATTGCAATCCAAGTTGGTACAAACATTCCTGAAGCATAGACAAGCTTCAGAGAAAAAAGGACCTCTTGCACAAACCTACCTCCTCTGCACTGAAGAGCAACTGAGCAGAAACAGCACACAGGAGTGGAGCAATACTGATAGAAAACTTGGACTTGGAGTTATTTATGATTTCCATTTCATTAAACTCCAAAAGGCATTTGATCCATTCAACATCCTGGACTGGATCCAAAGCTCCTAATAATATCAGGGAGCCTTGAGCTCTTCCATTGCCTGACACATCCTGCTTCAACACTCCAGACCAAAATACACAACACTGAAGTTGCAAAACACTGGAGCATGAAACAATGCAATCAATGCTTGCAATAATTTGACAAGCAGCTCCAACATTACCCAAAGTCAGGGTCAAGAGGCCCAGAAGCAGATGCACCTACAGCATAGCTCAGTCAGAAATTAGGCATCCCGACCTGAGCTTAAATGGTCTCAGTTTTGTTATTTTCTGACCTTGACAATATGCTCTGAGGGAGTAGCTAGATGGGGAAAGCGCTGAAGAGTTATCCCTTCTCATCCCCATTGCTCCCATGCATTAGTGCTCATGCTTCCCTCCTCCTGGCCTGCACCTACCTCTCTGAATGCTGATCAGTAGATTTATTTGGCTGGAGCAATCTCCTTAATGAATAAAAGCCAGTAGGTAATCTGAACCTTTTGGCTGAGGGCCCAACAGCCATCTGGATTTTCACCAGCTTTCCCCTCACTCATCATTCAAAGCCCTATCAAGGGCAATTTGATTTGTTCAGTTTGAAGAAGAGGAGGTGAAGGGGAAATGCTACTGTTGCCTACAGTTATCTAGTGGGGGTAAAGAGAGAGCTGCACAGTAGACATTTATTGGGCTGTTCATGTATATTGATGGAGGTGGCCATGGAACAATATCAGGTAATAAATACATTGAACTGAGTAGTAGATCTATCTGAGATGTATAACTAGATTCTGCTTTGACTGTTCCATTTTTCTGCTCAGCGTGGGAGTGCTAGATGAATTCACTATGTACAATAGAACTAATACCAAGAACTGTCTGTTTGCAACATTTTTTTACCTCTGGAGAATTTAAAAATTGAGTGAAGGGAAATGTACTTTTGTTTGTAGAGTGTCATTCTAAATCCTTAGATTTAGATAGTTTCAAAAAGCTCAAACCCAAGTGGGACTTGAAATATCAACATCTCCTACCTCTTTCTGTACCTTCCTACTTTCTTCACAATTCTTCTGCACTTCATGTTCTTCAAAGATTTTTTGCCTCATCTGCAAGACTGCCAACTTCAGGATGGGTACCCTGCTGCACATCAACCTGCAAAGAGCACATGTTTATCTAACAGAAATAGCAAACACCACATTGCATCTAGGTTTTGAACCCTTGGTTATATCTGGTTGCCTCAGTGTAGACTTTACAGAATCTCAGAGTATCATTAAGGAAAAAAAAATAAACAAAGGAAGCTAAAAGACTGTTATGCAAAAGCAAGGCCCTGGGAGCTTTGAGTAACCAGCTCATGGCAGGCTTAGGGAGAGCTGTCCTGGTCCTCTGAGCTTCCTTTCTTATGACCATCCTGAAAAAAGAGACCTGGGTGGGCAAGCACATATGTACACTCACAGGAAGAAAATGCCACATGTAAGCGAATGAGAAACCTGCAATTTGTGGGTTTCGTCTCTGCACGTCCCACCATCCACCAGGGTGATGGATGATGGAAAGTTCTCCCCTACCTTCTAGAACCGTTAAAGGGCAAGTGCATCAAATCTACAATGGAGTTGGATGCTGCAAATTCCAAATCCAAAATAACCCATTTTTGTAGAGGACTTTGAAAGGCTCATTTTTATTTCCATACACTTTTTTTGAGTGTCTTTGCTCTTTAAGATAATGGACATTCATCCCAAAACTATTTTGCAAAATTTTGTGATATGAAGCTTATCTCCTGGGATACATAGGTTTTGCTTGACAGTGATAAAGCCATACAGAAATTAATTTATTCTCTTGAAAGCATCTCTCTCTGTGTACACACACACACATATATATGTATATATTTTCTTTAGCTAATGAAACAGAAATGACAAAGTTTGTTAAAAAATTCTGCATTAAAAATCAATGAGGAGTTCCAGGCAAGGTTTATGCAGAGACAGAGCTTTTCATCTCCTGCTAATTAGCATAGCTCTGACTGTAACAGAACATTTTAAACTGGCTGAAAAGCAAGCCTTCCAAAAAGTGACAATTAGTTTTCTAGCTCCATTTCAAGCTACAGGTGGGTCTCTCCTGTTTTGTTCTTTAATTTTATTTTAAAATGCCAAAGGGGTATCAAGGAGTTGTAAGGAGTTTTTCCAAAATTCAGTACTTTCAAAGTTCCTGAAACTATGGAGACAGGGAGGTCTGATTTTATCTCAATTCTTTTGTGTTTTCCATCTTGAAAGAAAGAAAAAAAAAAAGCAGGGGGAGGGAAATGGAGGTACAGAGGATAAAACTTGAAGCAGGCAGAAACACGCAAGAACTGAGTGCTGTGCAGATGTGAAGTAGAGACCATCTCTGCTTCTAAATAGACAAGCAAGGCAAAGCAGTGATGAATCCAATGATTTAGTATCCATACTTTTTAGATGGAGCATGAAGGCATCAGTCACAGATATATTTTTCAGAAATATGTAAGCTAGAAACTAAAGTCTTTTCTTTTTTTCCCCAACAGAAGGTAGTCTCAAAGAACAGCCAAGTGACACCTCTGTCTCCATTCGTGCAGCAAGCAGCAGCTAACACTTTGATTGCTGTGGGGATTCACAGATGTAGCTCAATTCCCACCGGTATTTCCAGCAGTTCCTAAGCGTATAAGGGTCATAATAAATCCTTCAAGAGCTGAAAGTCTACATGGATGAGCCATCCAGCTGGGCTTGAGAACTTATTGTAGGCACTTTCCAAAGTGATACTTGGACACCCCTGAGGCACTCTCAGACTCAGAAGCATGAAAAATAGAAGCTCCAAAGTCTGCAAGATAATGTCACCTCCAGGCCTTCCTTCCCTGCTTTACAAAGGCAATAAGTTAACAAACATATTGTGAAAACTCCCAGTCACACCAAATGTGCTTTTAAAAACAAGGAAACATATTTGAACACACACACACACGCACGTACGTGTATTCCCTCACCTTTCCTTGACTCTGCTGCAAGATCACAAAGGTCTGATCCTGCAAATTCAATCAAGGACTTGCTCCAGCATCCAGGTTCTGAGTATTGCCGCCAGGGGAACAAGCAGAACTGCTGTTGTTTTGGTTAAACCATGCCTTGCTGATGCCAAGAGACACTGCAAATTAGCTAAGCCTCATTCAGAGGAAATTTATATCAATTTTCCCCCTCCAGTGAGATCTGTATGAGCAATTCCAGCTACATGAAAAAGATGTTTGGTTGATAAATATTGTGAGAAGACAAGCTGGCTCAGGCACCAGGTGAGATGCTGGGAATATTTTAGATAACACAGACTGGTTGGAGACCTTCCAGCTTTTCACAGTGGTTGTACAGCTGCTGTACATAAACACAGCAAGGAAGAAACCTTGTTTCAGAGCTGCTAAAAAAGACAAAACACTTCAGAAAAGAGAAGTCAGTTCACGTGCATCAGCAGTAGCTGAGGCAAAACCATGCAGAGCAAGGAAGCACATTGTTACAGAAGGACTTACCCAAGATTTGTTCAGGCAGTGGTACATATCATACAATTATTATAGATAACTAGATCCTATATAGATGTAGATACCAACACAAAGCACATCCCGGCTAATATGGGCTGAACTCCCACCACCTGTGTGTTACAGAGAAAACCTGTGTCCTCTGTGGTGGTGACACGCAGCTTTGACATGTCACAAGACTGGCGTGACATTTACTGCTAGTATGAAGCATTTACTGCTAGCAAAAGTTGGGAAATTTGGAAGGAGTTGGGAAAAAGAAATCACCAGTGGAGTTTTATTCACCTCCAGCTGTAAACTAGATGAGTCAAAACAACTGTCTATACTGCAGTCACAACCTAACATCCCATCTCAATTCAAAGGTCCTATAAAAACATAGCTTCAAATTTGCATGTCCCAAAAAAACTGTTTTCAGTTTGGATCCATCCCATTTTTGGTAAAAATGAAACAAGTATTCATGCTGGTCTTGAGTTCCTTGCTTTACCAAGCCAATTTCCTGATACATCTGTTTGTCTTCATGAGTATCAGATGTTAGGTTAGAGGACAAAACCTCACCTCCAGGTAAAGAGGAACAGCAGCATTTGGGGCAACCCAAAGGTGTCCCTCCCCATATATGAAGAGTACAGAAGCACAGCAGCAGACAAGGGAGCTCCAATAACCCAGAGAGAGGCTGGGAGCCCTATTCTGATCACTCTAAGGTAGCCAGAAAGAAATCATCACTCCAAGGATGCTGTCCTTAAAGCCCTTTCTAGAGCTCCTTTGCCCTTCTGACTGCCCCCTTCCTTGGATCCCTTGCTTTCCTGCACTGGCACAGTTAGAAGCCTGGATTCTGACAACTTCTTTCCTCATCACAGAGTAGAAGATCCCATCCAGAGGCCTCAGAGGGTAGTGACACTTTGCAGTTATTCCAGAACAGCAGGCAGGATGACATCAAGCCAGGACAAATTTGTAAAAATCACTATTCTCAATCCAATCTCATTCTATAAAAAATTAAAGATGGGTATACCGTAAAGCAAATCAATCTCTTTTTATGGCAAATAGGGCTTGTCAAACAAATCTTATTTGAGTCTGTGATGAGATTACAAGTTTGGTTGATAAAGGAAACTGTCCAGATGTAATAGGTCGAGATATTCAGAAGACTTTTGACTCAGTATAGAATGTCATTTGGTTTTAAAAATTGGTGCTGTATGACCTCAAAAATGCTGGTACTAAATAGATCAAGCACTGCTTACCTGACAGAAATCAAGCAGCAACAACTTGTGGCAAAACAGACTGATTCTGTTGAAGTGGCACAAGAAGCAGGACCATGCCCAGAGTGGCTTGCTATTTTCAGCTGTGACCTGCAAGCTGACACAGATAAAATTGGCAGGGGATACACAAGCTGGCAGCTCAGCAGAGAGATGAGGATGCAGGAGGCTGGATCACTGAGAGAGCTGGGCCTGCTCCTATACAGTCTGTTTGAACATGCAAAGCCATGTATCTAGCAAGAGGAGAAGCATAGGACTATGCCCTGAAAATGCCATGTAGAAAAGAGCTAGCAAAATAATCTAAGAATTGGGGGGAGAATTCATATGTGAAGCTAAAACAGTTTGACTCTGGGCTCATGCAGCCCTGTGAGTGCACGGAGGCTGTAGGGCAGACCCAGCTACGCACACACAACTTCTAGTTGCAGCCAGAGGAGACCTGAAAATGTTACTTGCAGTGTCTCACTGATATTCATGCCTCAGCAGTGCCCAATGTCACATAAGCAGGACCAGGAATAATGGGCTATGTCACATCTCTTTAATTTGCAGCATCGTAACTACTGTAATTTGCAATTTCCCCCAAATGAGACAGTTGCAGGGCTATTGTCTACTCCTAATTACACCATAGGCAGTATATGCCTTGGAAAACTAGCACCGACCTCCAATGGGATCATTAAAAGACAGTGTTTTAATCTCATCCAATCACTTTAGGTGTTTAACAAACCAAAAAGGGCAAACTTTGCTTGAGGAAAGCAGGAAAAAGCTGCCAAACATGTTTTTTCAACACAGCAGAGCTTGCCAAGGTGAGTTTAGGAGTTTTATCTTGGGGCTGCAAGATTGAATTGCTTTGAAGATTTTGTTGTTGTTCCTTTTTCATGTGTGTGTGCTTTTTTGTTGTGCTTTTTATAAGGAATAGAGAAAAGACTAAGATAAAATAAGAAATGGCGTCAGGAAAGAGAGGGAAAATAGTAATCTATAGATCTTCACTAAGAGTAGTTGTGTAGAGTAATTCCTACTTTCTGTAGATTGCACAGCCACAGCACAAGCTTAGCCCTGGCAAATCATCAAATGCCTCTTACATCATCCTGCAGCTCCGCTTTTTGGCTTCATTTCTCCAACACACTGCACAGACCATGTGCCCATCAGGATGTGTTTCTCTCCCTCAGTGTCATAAGGGTTTGGGGGAACGGGTCTGTTGCTCCAGGTGGCAGAAAAGGCTGCAGGACAAACCAGATGGTGTGTGTCTGGGTCCTCTTCCAACACAGAACCAACACACTTTGGTTGTTTGGGATGGAATCATCCCTTTCTGCTGAACATAAACTCAGCTGTGAGAAGTCCATCCTCCAGTGTAAACAGCCCTACCTGGGGAAAAGTTGGGCAAGGGGACAAGATAAAGGCTAGGTGGATTTCGCTATCAAGAAAACTATGACCAAATGGAGAGCTCTTCTGAAATGGAGACCAAGGCTGTTCAGGAAGCTTTCTTCCTTGGACTTTCCTCATCAATGTCCTGCTTGGGACCAAAGTGTATCTAATGTCTATCCTTGTCTCACTTCCTCCTTCCACACCCCCCAATCAGCATTACTCATGCAGGCCACATTTTCCAGCAGACACCAAATAGTATCCGCTTCAAGCAAGGCTAAATTGCAGTAGGATGTGAGGAAATAAATGCGCTCACTGCCCTGCAATAAGTAGCAGGCACCACATCTTCATTTTAATCAGTCCTTCATTGTCAGGGCACAATGAACTCATCATGTTGGCGCATGTGTGAAAAGTCTCAGTTATGTGGGAGAGAAGTACTGGGCCTTCTTAAAGTCGCTAGAGAGCTGGCATAATCCCTGCCTACGTGTTTTACAGGCTAAGGTGCGACGGGACCTTCTTGGGTCTTGCCAAGGTGGGTGAGGCAGCCACATGGCTGTGATCAGCACGTCACCCTACTCAATCCACCCAAATGCAGTATTCCAGCCTCAGGTCCCAGGATGGACTCTCACCTTTTTCTGACATGAATAAATACCCACATCAGATAACTTCCCTACATCAGTCGTTGAGACTAGGTGTGATGACATATAAAAAGTCCCTGCAAAACTCCCTTGGTCAGTTGGCCAGAGACTCAGAGCAAATTTCCAGGTGGAAGTGATGCTCAAGGAATCTAAAGGGAGGAGAGTGCTAATTAAGCATCTTTAACTCCCTGAACATTGGGTACAAGTCAGCGCAACTGCACTGAAGACTTTTTTTTCTCTGCAGTGGCTAGTACCTCACAAAAGTTCCAGATTCAGCCAAGGTGAAGCCCACATTGCTGCATTTTGCAATGCTCTTGACGGGCTGAGGCGGTGGGGGCTGTGTAAAATAGGAATCAAACACACTGATGCTCAGCTACACGCATGAAGGGCTGCAGCTGTTCCCAAGCCATCACAGCTAGATTTCCCCTGCCAGGAACCAATAGGACCTCGGTAGGTCTGAATTGCTATTAGTGATGCAGAGGAGGCTCGCTGTGCACCACAGCAGCTCATTCGATCATGATGAGGATAGCAATGAAAAGAAACGTAGCAGCTTCTGAGGTAGGTATGAATGCTGCACTTTAAAGCCCTGGAGAGGAACCAGGGGAAGGTGTGGTTGTTTGCATGCACACAGACCCCGCAGAAAAAAGCAGAATTCACTAAATTCACTACAAGAAAGGGCTGGAGGGGTTATTTAAACAATTTCTTTATTAATTATTGGTTGTCTGAGTGGGGCTAAGGCAAATATTCCCTGGAGAAACCTATAGTAGACCTTGAAGACTAAAAAAAGGAAAGAGCAGAGGTCAGGTCTACTGGAAAGATGTAATTTTAACCATGTTAAAATTACTGAACATTTTTTTTTTCTGAAAAAGGAAGGGAAACCCTGATAGACATAATCAACTGCAAGTATGAGGTTTTTGAAATCCCTCCTTGATCATTTCCAGTCATCAAATGACTCACCTGACCCTTTGATACTGGGTAAGGCCTCAAAGAAAATTAAATTTTTAACCACAGAAAACCAGCACCTGTCATAGCACTGTTAAAATGGAGGCAAATTCAAAAATATTGGATTTGACCATCAAGGGGATCTCGAAGGTCTCCTCTGTTTCACTGCTTGAGACAGCATTTGGTGAGGTCACTCTGAATGGGACACCTTGCTGACTTTATCAGTTTGCTTAGGAGTAGAGTTCCTCTATCTATTTTATTGGTTTGACTTTTAAATTGTTTCTTTGTTGATTTGCTAAAGCACATCCAAAAGAAATAAAAATATCAAGAGCTAATTGCTTAATGAATTCAACAATCACAACAGCAAGTTTCAGAATAAAATTATGCAAACGTTAAAATATCAGCACGGCTTCAAAAGGCTCATGTTCATTGTAACTGTAGAATAATTTAGGTTGGATAACCTCTAGTTCAGCCATCTGCTCAAAGCAGGTCTAATTAGAGCAAGTGGTGCTTGTTAACTCTGAAATGTTTTCTGCAGTTTTTTTCTATTCTCCAAACTCTACTTCATTGCCACGGAGAAGACCAACCTTGTCTCTACTATCAACAAGAGGAAAGTGAGGAAATTTATAAGTAATATAATTTGGCTGTGGTCACCCAGTAGAGCAGAGCTGGAAAGCAAACACAGGTCTCCCACAGTTTTATGTAATATCTCAGTATCAGAAGTGCACATACTGGACCAGTCTTCCAAGATAACTGGGGAAACCAGATGGAGTTCAATGGGTCTGGGGAGATGGAGAAAGAAAGTGGTCACCTATAAAATCAGAGGGCTGGTTACAGGGATGCTGGAAATACATTCCAGTTCTACATTTCTTGTGTGCTTATGACTGAACCACAGTCCTCCATGCCACCCAATATGGGATCAAACATTCCTCCCTACAAAGTAAGACTGAGTAAACAAAATTCAGGCGTAAATTTTGCTTTTGACAACAGTATTGCTCCTGAGTGTTGCTAGCCACTCTGTGAGGTCCCTGAGCATAAAGCAATGGGACAATATCAACAAATATCATGATCATATGCAGCAATTAAACCTCCAACTGTCAGAAAGAACCCAAGGTCATTAGCTAGTGTTGTCAAGGTTGCTAAAGAGCTATTTACTTTGGCAAGGAATATGCCAACCAATCCCAAAGACAAAGGGCAAAGTGAATGGATCAGATGGGAGAAAAGACGACCAACATTTTTCCAGTGGACAGTGTCTTGCAAACCATAAGAGAAACAGAAAGGAGATAAAGGAGAACACAGAGTTCACCAAAAGAAATTTAACTGTCTTCACAGAATTACAGTTTCTGACAAAAACTTTGACTTCTCCTCAGTGAATTTTTGGCTACAGAGAAGTTCAAATAAAAACTATTCCTGCTACAAAGAAACTGCGGGTGATAGGTTTTTTGTACAGTCCTAGGGAACACCAGCTCAGAGCAAAGCAATTTTTTAGCTTATAACAGACTCCTGAGTCTGTTTCTACATGCAGGGTAAAGAAGAAAGAATAGTTCACAAAGGAGCAACAAAAAAGTTCTCAGTTCTGGAAAAAATGCTTTATAAAGCTAAATATACACTAAGTTTCTAGCAAAGGCAAGAGCTAAGAAATCATTTAGATATGAGATATAAAATGTAATGAAAAACAGTAAGTTCCCAAATGGCCAAAAAATATAAATACTATTTAACACTAAAAGCTGAAAGTAGATAAATTCAGATTAGAAAGAGGGTGCACATATTTAACAGTCAGGTATGTTAGTCATTGGACAACTTCCTTTGAGACATCATAGGTTCTCCATCACTTG
>JAWLRI010000200.1:362514-408311 GCA_034781795.1 Crypturellus tataupa | reverse complement strand
AAGAACCCTTCCCTATGTCTCTCCCCTAGCAGGCAGCATAGCAAAGGGAAGCCTAGGAGGAAGACCAACACCAATCAGCTTTAGGGCTTCATCTTGGCAATGCCTCATTGCTGCAATAACGTAGTATCCAAAACTAGGCATTTCCAGTCAGTGCATCATCCAGAGTAGAAGACAGAAAAGAAAGGAGAGAAGCAAGGGAGAACTAGACGGGAATGCTCAATAGAGGAATAAAGATGGAGGGAGAAAAAAAGAGAGAAGGGAGGCAGAAAGTTGGGCAACAAATCGTGAAGTAGAATGGTTAGAGACGGAAGAAGGAGAGGAAAAAGCATGAGAAATGATTGGTCAAGAAAAAGAGGGAGAGAGAAAATACTGAGGGGAAATGGTGTCAAAATGAATGGACTAAGAAAGGGGGTGAAAAGGTGAAGAAATGGGGAGGAAATGTTGTGACGTAAAAAAAAGGAAATGAAGGGGAGAACTAAAAGGGAAAGAAAAGCAAGGAGAGAACAAAAACAAGGTGAGGAGAAAGAGGTGGAAAGGGGGAGATAAGAAAAGAGGGAAGAAAAGAGGCAGGAGAAGTGAAGAATTCCAGGTTTCCCCAGGGACAGACTCGCATGAACTTGGCCTCTGCAGAAGCAGGGCCACAGTGGCCAACCAGATGTGCTGCTGCTTCAGGAAGACACTGACTTCCACCGCGTCCAAGCCGTTGGAAAGCACGACCCATTCCGTTCACAAGGGCCAAAAAAGAGCAGTTGTCTTCGAGACAGAACAACTCGCACTCCTAGCCTCTCTCTCGTAGGATTGCAGATCCAATTGAACGTGTGCTCTATAGAAACATCGGTTCAGCCTCCCAACATGCACCACCATGCGCTCAGAAATCAATTCACTCTGCATCTAATGCCAGAAAAAAAAAGCGGTGCAAAGGGGGCAACGAAAGCCATGCACAGGAATAAATCTCAGCCAGCTGTCTGGGATCCCCAAATGACATTTCTGCAGTGCTGTGCTAAACCACTTTTCTCTGTGCACTGCGTCCTCTTTTTCAGGCAGTATCTCAGTCTGCAAATCCAACCCAGGAAGCAGCGATGCTTGGGATGTCTCCCATGTCTCATTTCATCATCTCCTAAAAGCACAGCACTTTCTCAAGCACAAAACCAACCTCAAAAGGTCTCATTTTCATCTTGCTCCAAAGCACATTGCTCTATGCACTCCCTAGGAAGAACACTCTCCCCTCCACACACTTAATGGGATTATATGAAAAGACTGACCTATTCAGGAGGCAGATTTCTAGCATGTGCCCAGACTTAGAGGAAAGACTGCTCTGTTTGCCTTGTCAAAGTAAGAAGCTGCCCTACCACGTGTCTCAGCCCCACGGTTGAAATGCTTCTGCACACAATGCAAAATCTAATTATCCATGGCCGAAAGTTATCTGTAACAGACACTGAAAGGACTCTGAAAGAGGGGTGAGCAAAAAGGGTTCTTGTTAAGGAGAAGCAGGTCTGCGAACAGTACATCTGCCAGCAGAAATGTGCCTAATTAGCAGGCAATACTGAGGCAGCTTGGACTTCATTTTATCTTTTATAGTAACTGAATGACAATTCTGAAAGCCAATATAGCAGCTGGTCAAAAATCCACCCTATGTTAGAGTTGGTGGGTCAATACATTCTGCTCTCCCCTCTAAATGATTGTGGGGCATTTGACATTACTTGAAGACCATAAAACACCCCATTGATATCCCATGCATTTTCCTCCCCAGACTGATGAGGGAGTGAGAAAGCAACAACTACAAGACCCAGCTGTGGCTGAGAGGTGGGAAGAAGAACATATTTTCACATTTCCTCCCAGCTTTTGGATCCTGTGTTGTCTTCTCTGGACTTACTCTGGGCTATGCCCAAATTACTCAAAATTTGTTTCCTCCTCTGTAAGAAAATGCAGCGCCTACAAACCAACTGGTACCAGACAGCTCCCAAACTGCTGCAGGAAATGTCTGCAAAAGCTAGAGGCTGTGTGCAGAATGTCCAGTCCTTGTCACACCGGCAGAAATGAGCATCTTCTAAATCACTCTCCTATTCTGGCACTAGGAGATTTCTGCACCCAAAAGGAAAAGCAAGGATACTGAAGAAAGGATATCAGGAAGATCAGGGATGTTTTCCTTCCTACATGATTCCAATATCTAAGCCAAAGAGGCAGTGAGGAAGGTTCCCAGGAGCTCTGTCCTGAATTTTTTAGCTTCCGCATCCTGGAAATGCTTCCTGACCACAAGGCAGGTTCAAAGGATGACCACCTACTACTGAAGTGGTTACAGAACTGGGTTGTCATTGCCTGAAGTGCATGGTCATGCTAAAGATAAGGCCAACAATTTCAAGCAATTAGGACTTGCAGACTGCATCTTATTAAGGGAAGAAGTCTGTGAGGTTGATCTATTCTTAGTTTATTCATTCAGAGGGTTATTTTGAAGGGAAACATAAAAATCACTTAACTGCCTTTCATCCCAACCACATTCATCAGTGTGGTGGAAACTAGCAGCATCACTTCACACTTCCTATACCAAATCTTCCCCTTCTGCTCCAGTGACAGAAATGAGGATAAACTGACAAATTCAGCACGGGGAGACAGTTCTCAAGCACTGCAACACTGCCCTGCACCACTCTGGAAAAAGCCTCTTTTACAGTAAGTCTGAGAGTCTGACCCATCACCAACAACATCAGCAAACATATTCAAACATATTGGCAACAAAATCATTTCATCCAAGATTTCTTGGTGAAATCCCTTTAAAACACGGTGGTCTGCAACAGGTGAAGTCACAGTTCTAGTGTTCTTCACAAGAAGAAAGATGTGAGGACGGTGTTTATTTAAACAAAGACAATCCCTCTGAAATAGACTATCAACTTGAAAGTCTCTGAAGAAGCAGTTTTGGCTAGCCTTGATGCCTTTTTTTTTTTCTGAATAATATCCTAAAGTTTAAATGTAAATTAGTTCAGCACTGTTTTTTAGGACTATTATACTGAAGTCCTGCTAGCAGAATCATTCCTTCTCCCTCTTTCCTTTTATTTAGCAAAAATCCTGTTTCGACATACTTTAAAATTAACAAAAAATAAAACTCTTTTCCTCCCCAAATGAAAGATAAACTCCACTCGTGTAGCTCATAAACACATAGCTCTGCCAGAGCCACTGTGCCTGGCTCTGGCAACATAACTGAGTTAGGTTTCAAGCCTATTCACCAAAGCAGTTATCCCAGCACAGCTGTATCACGAACGTCAGAATAAGAGCTGGCCTGAGAAAGAATTGTCCTCAAAACACATACGTTATAAAAGTACCTGTAATTTTTCTCCGCTGCTGCTGTCTTGCATTTTAGGCACTTTCCAAATTTGTTTTTATGTTCACATCGTCTTCTTTGGAAATCTGTGGGAACTAGAAGAAAAAGCGATGAAAGAGGCTTTCGGAATAATTTCTGAATCATAGGTTTCATAACACACTCTATTTAAGCATCTAGGGAAGTTCAGTTCAGTATTGCTGAACTAGGGAGTTCAACAAAATAACAATTAATAACTTTATAAGCATTTCTCTCATTCACACAGGACATTATCATTAGGATTCAGTAATGAACTTATGTAAAACACAATAGTTCAGCACAAAAATAAGTGAAATGAATTAGTGGGGAAGCTGTAAAGGTGTATATGCATCCTGGATTTGCAATGAAACATTCTCTTCACAGTTCTGACATCTCCCAGGCTAATCTGGGACACAGAAAGCATAAAACAAGTTTTCTCAACTTCTCAGGCTTCCGCTGCTGAACCAGATGGATCTAATAGCTAATCCTTACAATGTCCTTATGAACTTTGCCTAAGACACATCAACATGAGCATTGTAAAAAGAACATTGGAGTGAGACAGGGACTGACTGAAATATGCAAAACCTGTCTTCAGTAAACTGCCAAGTGGCCTTGGCATTACATTTATCCAGAGGCAGTTTAGTTCCAGCAGCACCACCACTCTTACCCATCTTCATTTGTTTATTTTGTTCCACCTCTTGACTTTCAAGGACAGTCACATATTAAAGTCGTTCACAAAAATGACGATGAAGAAATGCTGAGCTGAAAACAGATGGTAGACAAGCATCTATTCCTGGGACGTTTTCCCAGAAGGTAAGGTTGTTCTAGTCAGTGGGCTTGGGATCTGACCCCAGCAAGCCTGTCATCGGCAATCCAGGTGCTACACAGTTGAGTTGCAGCCTTGTCCCATCACTGCCACACTTTCAAGTCTCCCCTCACGCTACATTGGCTACCGGTCTGCTTGTTTCTGCTTTGACTTCCCAGTGTCACCAGGTAGAAAATGCATTTAAAAAATTCATACAGCTGGTTCCCAACCCTGGAGAAGATCACAGCAGAAAAGTGTGATCCTACACAGAAGCACTGGTGGAAATGAGGAAATCTCTGGGTCTCTGGTCCCACATACCCCTCAGAGATTGGGTCAGCTGAAGCTTTGTCTAGATCTTGAAAACCTCACGCCAACTTCATGGTGACCTGCCCCAGGGCTGCACTTTCCTCACAGGGAAGCAATTTCGCTGCTAATGTCCAGTTTGAACATCCTAGGTGTCAGTTTATGACCATGGCTTCTTGTTACATTGACGAGTACAGCTCCATCTTCCTTATAACTTTTTCTTCAAGAACAAACCAATAACCAGAAACAATGAAATTACATTCATTACCAATCACAAGTGAAGATGGGACACAGGCACGGGAAAAAAAGGAGTCTTTAGTAAGCAACCATTTAAAGGAGCAAAACTCTGTGATAGACAATCTGCATAGACACAAAGTATTTTGCGTCTATTCAAGCAGCAGTGGTTGCAAATCACTGAACTTTTATTTTCTATAGAGAAGAAGGAAAAGATAAACCTGTTCAGTCTGTGCTAAGCATCTCCATTGTAACATGAAAACAGCAGCACTAGAGAGATTGTTTATTTTAAGTATCTTAGCTATGAACTGTAACACAACACTCAAATCTTATTAGTTGATAATAGAAGTGGTGCTGGGGATGAATATCCATTTTAAACATGCTTATGTCACACTTCACAGAAAGGTCAAAATTAATGTTATATGAAAAACATTTTTCAAACTACAATTATCTTGATTCTTGGAGCAAAGAAGATTCCTATATAGATTTACAGTCTAAGATTTAAATTACATCATTTCTTTCTTTTTCTTCTTCCTCACCCCCTCATCCCTCACTTTCTTCTTTAATCTGTGCATCTCACAGATAATACTAGCAGTTGCATTAAAAATCATTATAACTAGTAGCTATAGTTGTTATAATGCTGCTTCATTTTTTCCTCTCTAATCCACCAGCCCTAACTAGTGATATCTCCAAAACTTACATGAAAGTTATCTTTTATCCAATTCATCTTATTACCATATTTCTCTCAGTTTAACTCAAGGATTCATGTCTATCCTCTTGCAGGCATTTCCTCAACGGCAGTGGGAAGCGAAGTTTTTTAAAAACAAAAGAGACTAAGCAATCTCATGAATGCAAAAGTCACACAAAAATCATCAATTTCCTACAGCCTGGAGCTTGCTATTTCCCTTCTCATATTCACAACGTCTCAAGCCTATTTGTTGACATCTTTACAAGGATCCAATGGTCTCTGTGAGCAGATGGCATCAAGCTTCGAAATCTTACACATGCCATGTTACATTAAGCCCTGGCTGACTGGATGCTATTCTCAGCATGATATTACTGACTTTCTTAGAGTAAGCAGTTAACCCATCTTCACTGTTTTTCAAGGCTGTTGCTATTAGCAAGAGCAAGCAAATGCATGTGCCAGATTTTCTTGGATGCTAATCTATTTACAAAGAATGTTTCTCAAAGTCTCAAAACCCTCTTACAACTGTGGTTCAGAGACAAAGCATTTTCCTTGTTCTAATTCCAAGTCTGCTTTTCCATCCAGTCCTCTGCCCCAAGAGCACTCCTGGCTCTCTCTCCTGGTTATTGCCAGAAGGACTCTTTCTTCCTTCTCCTCCATCGCTGTCTCCAGCCAAGCTCTTGATGCCTTTACTGGTTATTTTTCTGCCTCTCTCTCCTCACACCAATAGACAGAGAGATAATTGCAACCTCTTCAAGACATGAACACACACACAAATATAATGCTCCAGGAGACAAGTATGCTAGAAGGAGATAACTATTCCCATCCTCTGGCCCTATAAGGTCATTGCCACGCCAGTGATTTTGCTTGAACCATAGGAAGATGGACCAATTCTTGAATGCTAGATAAGTAGTCATTGGCCTTTATCAGCCTTGTTGCTGATAAATGGTAATGATGAAAAGGTGATGATTTCCAGTGTAGAGCTCTATGTAGCTTGGAGGAAACTGAAGCAGAACTAACCTCTCTTTTGCAAGTGTGTCCTTGGAGTCTTTCCCTGCCGCATAATTTTCTCACTCCTGAAACTGGGAATAAGAAAGGCTTTTTACCTCCATTATGTGAATTTTGCACCATTTCATGTAGCACCAAGTGGTCTGTGAAAGTGGTCTGTGCATCAGGGTGCACAGAAGAAGCTAGAAATTCTCTGTACATGTGTACCATAGGGCACAGTCTCCAGCACCAACTGCTACAGTCACCCCAGCACATCAGAGGTCTCAGTTTGGGCTAGGCTCCCAGGAGAGGCTGCATCCATGTAGGTTTTGAGCTCTCCGGTAGAGATTGGGGGGTGGCTGAGGATTGGTCTCCTTGATTTTAGTGGAAGGGGAAGTGTTTGAAGAGTGGATGGACCATGTATCAACAACTGGTTGCACCATCAGTGTTGACAACAGGGATTTGGCTTTTATCATCACAGGAATCTTTTTGAGGGCTGAGGACTGCTAGAGAGAGATGAGATCCACCTGATTAATTGTGGTGAGTCCATCTGTGCCAACCGGCTTGCCAACCTGGTGAGGAGAGTTCCAGCTAGGAATGACTTGGGAGGGAGATGAAGGACATTCCTTAGCTGAAAAAGGAATTGGTGGACCAGATTGGCAAATAAAGTGTGCAGTGTGACATGGACAAGAGAGATCTCATAATCAAGAACTCAAGGTTGAAGGGGCCTTGGCCTAAGAATATTAACAAGAATAAAGAAGTGTCTACAGGACATCATTATGGAGAAAGATCTCAAATCTGCATGACTGGATAATGGTTCTTAAGAGAAGGAATCCAAGAAAAACTTCATGTCACTTAACTGGTCCCACCTCTTCCCACAGGGGTGAAATTATACTACTTGAACAGAGAGAATGAAACTTCCAGAGTTCTTTGAAGTTCCTCGTATTTTTAATATATCAAAAAAGAAGTAGGAGAACTTCAAAGAGAGAAGACCCCAGGGCTGAAAGACTAATTGGAGACAGATGGCCACACATGGTTCTTAAAAGCATAAAGATCAGTTAAGAATATCAGTCATTTATCAAAAAATACCGGAAAATACTAAAAGAAGGAAATCACCTCTTTCAGGTTCAGTTACTTGAACCCAGCTGCCACCACCAATGGTAAAACACAGTGCAGCCCAGTAAATATGAATTTTCTCACTACAATCAAACAACCAGGCTTTATGGTAACCTCCCAATACAGAGTCTCAGTAAGAAATTTCTGAAAGTTTCAGCTGCTATTGTCACTCCTTGCTTCACTGAAGTGTTGCGGTATTTGCCTGGGTTATAAAATACGCACCCAAGATTCCTTTCTCTTCTCTTTCATAATTAGCTTTTCTCCTGACCTGTTTAGACTTTAAAGGGAACAAAAGGTGCCACCTCTTGGCTCTTCTTTGCCAGGTCACAGGGCAAGGGAGGGAGACAGCCTTGTGAAAAAGCGGCCAATGATGAGGCAAATCCCCAGTGCCTTTCCCAGGACACGGCAGCAAGGCTGTCTCCAGAGAGCCAAGAGCCTTTGCACGGAATTTGGGTTTCCTCCAAGCTGAAGTTAAGTGCACTTAACAGAAGGGCACTGCTTCGGGCCTCACATTTTTCATTTGCTGTCACATGAGCTTTGTCCCTCACAAAGATCCCAGAAACCTACCCCACTTAAATAAAGGCAGACACAGCCTAAGGCCATTGTGTGGCTTTCTGGGTCTCAGAAACCAATTAGGCACAGCTCTTCACACTGGCTTCTCACCTAGTTAGAAGTTCTCCAAGCAGTTCTGCACATTTGTTCTCCTTCACGTAACCTTTCCTATTCTGGGTCCCAGTTAGCTGAAATACCACAGGAGTCCTTGGCCTGAGAAAAGAAGGTTCATGTGAGATGTACATATGAAGCCACGGGGGTTACTGTGCTGAGCCTGTCAAGCTTTGATGCTCCGCGCTTTTCCAAAGAGCCCAATGATGCAATGGATGCAAAGCCTCCTGTGTACGCAGTCACGGAGTCAAGGGAAGAGCAGGCTGTGAAAAGGTTGAACGGACCAGGAGACAGCCAAAAACTCTGGGGTAAGTTCAATAATAATATGATGCCTTCCTCTCTCCTGCTTCTCCACTCTGGCTTTCTGGCCCTGAAACTCCATATGCCCCCTCTGAACTGTCCTGTTTCCTTTTCTCCTTGAAAAGAAGAGCAGGCATATATGCAAGGCAGGGAACTAAGAGCCCTGTTTGGGAGGTGGCAGCAAAAACATAAATCCAGACCATGGAGCAGAGTCTGGGAAGGGGGGAACTTTGCAACTGAAACAAGACCCTCAGCAAGAAAAGCAGAGGGGAGCAGCAAGAGCACAGTTCCTCCCAGGCTGTCACCCTGCATGAGTTGTGGCATGCACTGACTGGGGACACAAGGGGCTGTGAGGTTGTCTGCGTGCCCCAGCATCACTTCCTAGCTCAGGGAGATCAGGCTCTCCCCCAGCACTGCTGTGCACGCCACTGCTTGACACCTGTGTTAGCAGTAGCCTCTGAGGGCACAGACTTCTGCTAGTGCTAATGAGCCTGATCTTTCATGCTGCTAATGGGCCAATCAATCTTAGGCTAATGCCACTTTCTAAACCAGCTGACACAACGCGGACAGAACAGTTCAGCTTGCACCCTTGTGCGGAAAAATCTCGCTGTCAAGAACTGAAGGTCCAAAAAGGAGACAGAGGAGGCCTAAAATTTTATTCGAATAAAGGCAGAGTCCACCGGGCACATCCCTGTGGGGTCTCTCAAATTGCTGGAGGATGCAGCCCCCCTTTTAATCTAATTTCCCAACTGAGAGATGCCATCTCCTTTTCCCCACTGGCCAAGGCACTGGCCAAGTTACAGCCTTCCCGGCCCATCTACACCAAACTCCTGCCTCCCTCCATCTGTTCTCACTTGAGGTCACCCAACTCCTTTGTCCCCCTTGCTGAAGAATGTGGGGGAATTCCCTTATCTGTAAAGGCCCCCAACTCTTGGCAGATGCTCTTTTGTCCCACTCATGGCTCCACTCAGTCTCCCCTCACTTTGTCCTGCTCTTCAGCCAGACTGTGGGGGAATCTCCTTAGTTGTGAATACACAAACTTGTGTATTCCGCTCACCCTCAAGTACTGACAGCAGGCTGCTTAGCTTCCCCAGCCCACAGCAGACAAGGCTTATTCCTAGTATCCTTACCCATTCCCAAGCCTCTTTCCCTCCACTTTATATTTCCCTGGTATGTTCCATGCACACATTATACTCTCTCCCTCCCCTGTATTTATTGTTCATGCTCCACACCAAAAATTCAGAAGCAGCATTTTTTTTACATCTATTAAGTTCAGGTGGCTAAACATCTGACTATCATGGTGAAAATATGGCTTTTTGCGGTGCATAAGACATGCTGGAAAATCCCACGTTTTATTCCATTATTCCATGCCACACTGTACTGAGGGAAGCAATGCTGAACCTCTGGAGCTAGGAGATTAAAAGCCCAAATATGTGCATGATCCCTTTAGGGAAAAATTAACACAGCACAGACTGCAGCTGAAGTTGTAGGAAAGGATATTTGGACGTGTGGACACAGGAGCACACCTGCTCTGGCTTGGTAGGCAGATCTGTAGGCAGAGATACCTCTGCCATCCAGCATTTTCCCCCACACTCCTCCTTTTTCATTACCTTCCTTTTGTCTTCAGACTCCCTGCCATCAAAGCCTGCAATAACACAAATTTCTTACCAAACACTACTTTTCCATGCTTCTTTTTGAAGCTCATGTTAAGATGTGACATAGTGCCTTTTTTTTTTTTTTTTTTTTGGAGTTAGGTAAAGGGAAAGATGTTAAAGATGTTAATTACTTCCAGATCTTCACTATTAAAATCCATCAGCTAACAAGTGCATCTAGGTAATGAGACAACAGTGTCACTTTGCAGAAAATCAATGTCATGGTGTTTTAGAAGCAAAAATCACTTTGCAATCACGTTACAAGAAAGAGCATATCTGGGCCACATTTTTCAGAACTGAAATGCAAAACCAGCATCAAACATCAAACACTGGGTATACAGGATGATTTTATGGTGAGTATGAGCACACAGTTTGGAAAATCTGATACTATGCAGCACTTCCTTGATTTTTTTGGATTGTCTTCCTATTTTTTTTAGAATACCTGTCACACTCAAGGTTTTTGGAGGTAACAGTCCGTGTTTAATCTGGTTCCACAAATCAGCTGGTATTACTGCCCTGCTCCATAACTTCTCCAAGTTGCTAACTCCCAGCTTCAAAATTTCCTTCTTGTAGAGATCGGTCCGCATTAGCAGTTCAGCCCTGCAATAAAGAGCCCATAAAAGCCACTGCGGTACCATATTGAAATACATTCTCTCAGAGCCCTCAGCTGCACTGTGCTTGGTTGGTCTCCCTGCCAAAACTATGAGGCACAGGAACCCTTACAGCCATGAGAGACATCTGAAGCCACCCACCTCAGCAGCAGCAGCTGACTGCAAGGAGACAGCAAACATCCCCCAGAAGGGCAAATTACACTTTCCTGCGACACCGGCTACAAGAAATTGAGTTCAAAAGCTCAGAGTCAGTCAAAAGTTAGCATACAACTAGTTATTTCTGGGACACACAGCTCTGTCTCTGGAGGTAGGTGTCTAGCAGCAAGATTTTGGCTAGAAACTGTCATCCCAGGGTCTGGTGCAAGATGCTGTGCAATCTGGGATCCAAGATGTAGTTCTTAACGTGATGAGCAAGGCAAAAACAGTAACTCTTGACCTGCTGGGCACCAGGCACCTCTGTTACCCAAATAGACACAATTGGCTGGGCACACACACACACACACACAAAGCTGCCCTTCCCAAAACTCTCAGCCATCTCGGAGCACCCAAGGGTGAACTCCAAGACACTGGGGTCTCCATGGGTCAGCATACATGCACCTCAGCAGACCTGCCTTAACTTCAGTCCTTGCACAGACAAAGGGAGCAAGCAGCCCACTACTAGCACTGTAATCTGTACCCGAACACCCTTCAATGGTCCCCAGTTGCGAATAACTTGAATCCACTTCTACCCATCCTTTTATGCTTTTTCATAAGCACCCACCTTAAGACTCAGAGATTATTTCTGGTCTTCTGATGTCAACACCATATCCCAGGTGGCCAGCAAACAAGCATGGTGAGTACCAGCTGGCCTGTAAAACAGTCCGCACAGGAGGCAAAGGCTTTGTGGTCTATTAGCCACACTATTATGGGAGTCTAACAGTTTGGAACAGGAACCTATTGCAGACAACTCGAATATTATCAGGACAGGTAGTGCCAAACACTTGCGTACATGTATTACTATCAGTAGAGAGGGAAGTGACTCCTAAGGAGCTACAGTTTCAGATGCTGCTAGACAAAATCCCAGCAAATAGCAGGGAATTGCATCAGAAGGAATCTGAGCAACCCTTCCTCCCCTACTTTCTGTTTTTGCATGATGATAAAAGCAGCTCTGTGGAAATCCCCGTCAGGGGTTCAGCACCTGGAGGGACTGCACGAAGGCCGTTTTACGAACACAAGCTGGTCTGTGGCACACAGCAGCTGGGAATACAGGCTGTGTGAAACGTGACCCATTGAAAAGCTATCTCATACTTAGAAACAACTTCTTTCCGTCAGTCCCAGTTACGTATAATTTCCTATTAAACCAGCTTTGCTTTCAGCAGCTTTTGAAAGAGAGTCTATTGATTTGTTGTCTGGGTGCTAAAGTCATTAGCTCAAACACCATGCAACAGTCAAAAAAGTCATCAGATCGTTCTTCCCAGCACATGCAGATTGATTGACTTAGTATATGCACTAAGAAATACAAGTACTCTGCTACAGTTACGTCTCGGACCCATGAACTGATTTAATCTCTTCAGAGAGTGCACAGAAGCCTTGAAAATTCAGATATGACCCCCAGGGCTGGTGCAGAGAGGCTGATATCTTCAACGTAGAACTCTTTTTGTAATAAAATCTTCCAAGTCTCTTCTGTCCAAACCCTGTAAAGGCCTGTCATCGAAGTAGGGGTACCTACCATGAGAGGGTACCTACCATGACAGAGTACCTATGAGGAGAGGATCCCAACCCTACAGATTTTCTCACAGAGGCAAACTGCTGTCCCTGCCCAGGATCTGCTGCTGGATCTAAACCTCCTTGCCCAACAGGACACACCAGTTCATGGAAAAGGCCCAGATTAGTTGTCACTGCTTGGGGGCCTGGAGA
This sequence comes from Crypturellus tataupa, assembly GCA_034781795.1. Taxonomy (NCBI): domain Eukaryota; kingdom Metazoa; phylum Chordata; class Aves; order Tinamiformes; family Tinamidae; genus Crypturellus; species Crypturellus tataupa. The sequence goes on along the minus strand of JAWLRI010000200.1, from coordinate 395,734 downwards.
CAGTAGGTCCTACCTGCTTCAGCAAGTGATTCTCAACAATATGAGCAATATACCCCAAGCACATTCTCACCTCTGTGAAAATGGTGTAAGATGTTCTGTATTTTCCTAGAAAACACCCACAGACTTCAGATTCTATTTACCAGAGTTTTGCACCAGAGGTGGATTTCGATCAGCCTCCATGATCCACGAGTCAAACTAATCACCACTCTCCTGCTCGACCTCTTGGCCATCAGCTTCCTCTCTGCAAAGGTGTCTCTTTGGGAGAGAACTTCATGTTTTTATTCAAGGCCAATTCATCTCCCCATGGCCTGCTGCAGGCCACAGTGTAATAACTGCTTCTGCTTCCCAAACTCTGGTAGCAGCTAAATTGCCCAGAACCCATACAATGCCTTGGGGTGTCCCCCAGAAAGCTGGGTCAGGCCCTTCAACAGTACAGCATGATTCAAGGAGGTGAGCACTGTCCCTTGGAAGGTAACAGGATTTGTCCCTCTGCAGGAAGCAACATATGTCCCTTGTGCTGAATCAGCCCGTATTTAGCTTCCCTGAATGGTGTCAGCATACTCTCTTTTGACAGAAGTGGCATATTTGACATCTGCAGAAACAGAGCCATTTAGGTGCTAATGGAAGCATTTTTTACTTCCCTGATGTTTTTATGTTCTGCCAGACACGTGCAGTACCAAGGCTCTGACAAAGCTATTCCCTTTCATGACTGCCCCCAACACAGCAGCACCCACATGCTCAGAAACCAAAGCGTTTCCCAGCAGTTTAATAAGTGCAGCGCAGTGACCCAGGACTGTTTCTGGGAGGGAGGTCTGTAGGGTCAGAGAGCCATCCTTGTCTCTCTTTTCTCTCCGCTAATTCTACACAGTCTAGATTACATCAGTGACTCAATTCAGCTTCAGCAAGAACACCCCATGGCCATCTTCCTTTATACCTCTTCAGGATGCTGTCCGTGTGCATCCTAGCCCTTTGTTTCTCCTGGGAATGGCTGAATGAGCAGCCCTGCTTCATGCTCACCTTGGCAGCCCCGAATCAGGGTCTGCATTTAGCTACATCAGTGACACCAGCGACTTCACTGAGCATGGCGCCACACAGTCTTCAGCCCGTGGAGGCATCACGTCCTACTTCTTTTAGAGCAATCTCCACACAGGGACATCTGGAAAATGCAGAGCTCTCAAAGTACTGAGTAGTAAGTCATAATAATAATAATAATAATAATAATAATAATAATAATAATAATAAAAGTTAATATTCAGAAGAGGCTTTCAGAGATGACAGACTCCAGGTCAAGATGGAACAGAATTTGTGCAGTTCCCTCCAGCCTTTTCTGCACTGACTTGTGTTTGCTGAGGCAGGACAAGGAAATACCCCTAGATGGGGACTCCACTGCAGCCAGCTGCAGTTCTTCCTCACTGCTTCAGTTGTCCGAGTTGGAGGCACAGCATCACCTCCAACATCCTGTGCTTTCTTCTCCAAGTGCCTTTTCTTACAAAACTGGAGCTCCATGCCATTCTCCATGAGTCTAGTTGACCATCCCACCAGTCCCCAGTCTTCTTCTCCATAACCTACTTATTCAAGCTGGCCAGGTCTTGCAATCAGAGCCATATTTTTCTTGCTTTCCCACAGCTGATGGGTACTTCCTTGTTCAATCCTTTATTTCATTCATCAAATGTTAATGCGAAAGCCAGAGACGTTCCAAAAGGAAGTGTGGAGGCTAATGTTCTTCTACATACCCTCTCCAGGGAGCAAAAGTCATCTCCCAAGAATTGCAAGGAAAGTCTACTAACGACAGCAGGATGCTTGGAGCAAGACTTCATAAATAAGGCACTGAAGCACAGTCCTTGCCTACCCAGCACACGGGGCTGGCAGGACCCGGGATCCCTCTGTGCAGAAACAACTGCTAGAACCCAGAGGGACAGAGGGGAAATGCGAGTAGACATAACACATCCCTGACCTTCAGCAACCGAGTATGTACCTAACCACTGACATTTTAAGATGCACTATATAATTAGTGAGTAAAAATAACTTCTCTCAGGTCTATTACCAGAAAAAAATGTGAAGACACTTTATTGACTGGTAATTAAAATCTTATTCCTTTTGGTAGCATATGTCAATGAAAGAACAGGCATTTTGCTAAAGGTACAGAAGCCAAATGGAACTAGCAATAACTGTTTTATCTCTCTGGGAATGCACAATAAAAGATTCACATCTTGTAGCTGAATCTTGTAAAAGGCACCAGTAATCAAAAGTCAACATGGAATCTTATCAAACATTAATTTAAAGCTGCTAATATTTAAAGAGTTGGGGTTTTTTTTTGTCTGTCATTTTTATTCTGAAATGCTCTACGTGTCTCACTTTAATGATCCAACGGCAAAATAGAGATGAAAATTACTTAGAATTTCTCTTGAAGTTTGCTCAAAGTGGCTATCAAAATAAAATACTCCGTGCAGTATGTGCATGTGAGTGGGAGGGATTTTGGGGGGCTTATTGGCTTCAGTGAGGATAGATCAAAAGAAGAAAACTGCCGAAGAAATGAAAAATGACAATAATAATCAGTATTCCCAGTGCCGCAGTCAGCTTGAACCAGGAAACTGATTCAGTAAGAGCCTGGTGCAAAAGCTGTCAGCGAGCATGGGAACACTCTCCTCATGGCAGAGCAGAAGGGGAAGGTCACAAATTGGGTTGGAGACACTGCTTGGTGAGACAGCTAAAACAGCCACCACATTTGACTGTTTGGGATCCAAGTCGCACTCCAGCTGCGCTTTACACGGAGGCATTCAGCTGATCAGCTAAAGCCTCATGGAGAACAGGGATGCAGAAATGCGCCAGTCACCTCCTGCTCCTCTCTGGACTCATCCTTGGGCAGCTCCCTGCTCTCCAGTCCCTAAATCCCCTCATGGGCTTGCTGAGGAATAGGTTTAGCAATGTTCAGCCAAAAACAAAACAGACAGTTCTCTGCACCTGCCTCATTTACAACTTCCCAAATGCATTTTTACTTTTATTAAGCAAGCTTTCCCTAGATCACTGCCAAATAGCTCATATCTTGCATTGGTAAAGCTAAGGCATTGCTACCAATAAAAAGTAAATAGACGGCAATTACTAGGGAATTACCATTCACAGCAAAAATGATTCAATTTATTACATTTTGAATGTGCGCAGCATAAAATGCAGCAATGCAAAAGACTAGGGAGCAGAGGTGGGCAAAGAAACTTCTCTTTCATTTTAATGAGAGAGCCAGGAATATGTCAAGCTCCAGTAACAACTGAAATCTGAAGCTGTAACTAAAAGAACCTCGAGGTACAGACAACAGAGCGGTGCAGAAGGCAATACTGCACAAATACATCAGACACAACTGTGCATTAAATAGGGATGTCAGGCCAGGCGAGGCCTTTTTGGAGAACTGCCTTCTGTTAAGTTTTATGCTCTGCAGCTTGAAATGAGGCTTTAGCTAATGTGCTTTCCACCAGTGTATCCAGGCTTTGGCTAGGAGGTCTTGTCCACAGGCCAAAGCTCTCTGCTTTGCCTGTTGAATGTAATTCATGCGGGACAGCTTTTGGAGTGTGAACAAAGTTACCCAAAAGCCCCAAAGCACTTCCATTTCAGGAGCCAGAATTAGCCATTCTGATGTAAAGCACTTTTACACCTTTATCACTCAATTTTTACCCACACGCTGTAGCCAGTAGAGTGAACTAAGCAGCGATATACTCTCATACAGCACAGACTTACCTAGGCCATTGCCAGATTAATAACTCCAGTCTGTACCTCAGTATGGATTTTTGTAGTATAGCATTGCTAAAATCCTGTAGATTTAAAAAAAAAAAAAGAAAAAAAATGCATATCAAACAGCTGGGAAATTTGGAACGACAGTTACCACAGACTTTCTCTGAATTTGTACTTGCTGTAAGATTCATCTGAAAGTGGAAGAAATATATCTCTAAAATGAGAATGGTTTCCTACTCAGCAGTAGTCGGGCATACAAAAGATGTTATGAAGGAGCTTCAGGTATAAGGATGCCCTTGGAAAGAAGAAACTGTCCATGAGCAAAGGTTGCCCCCCTCTGACTGCCCAGCTTGGCCTCCTTGTGCATGACACCACGAGCAGCTGTGCTGTTCAGCAAGCACACTCAGGCCTTCACTGGAGAGGCAAAGACAACTTCCACTGAATCTAGCAAACTGTGCCACAGGCCCCCACCTAGAAGATCTGAGCAGGAGCAAACTTTATCTTCACCACTTGGTGGATCCAAGGAAGCCTTTCATATAGTCCAGACCAAGAATGACTTCCCTGAATTTGGAGCTCAGTGAGGAACAAGACAATCCACTATTCACACTGCCCCACTAACTGCCAGCGACCTCCTCTCCTCCTCTGCCTTGCGTCTCACCTAGTCCATCAGTGAGGGGTGGTGCGCAGGTTGCTTTGCTGCACTGCTCAGCTTCTGCGCTTTTTTGGTTCTTCCTCTTCTGGAGTGACATTTTTTTTTTTTTTTTTTAATAAAAAACATAAATAATAGAAGAGTTATTCTCTAGCAGTTGGGCTCCTCATGATTTATTTTGCTGGTTGTCATTTCTCCTACCACACATCTTCCTGGTCTCTATGCCCTCTATGCCTACCGTGGACGTTTTCCCTTTAGGCTGTTTTGTCCCACACCATCTTTTGCCCCTAGCTAGATGGCCTCTCTGTGGCCTCCTCAGGCCTCATGCTCATCCTGCCACAGGCATGCTCCCTTCTTCACACAGTGCTCCTGCTCGAGCCCTTACCACAAGCCCCCATGGACCAATTCCATCTTGGATAGACTCAGGCAGTGAGGAGGTGGCATCCTTGACGCCAAGTTGCACATTGAGGACAGGTGGGCCCAGGGCTGGACATTGCAACCACACTATCCACATCACTAGGATCAACACAGGATGAGCACATCCAAGCTGAGATGGGTCCTGTCTTAGGAGCACCACTGGAGTGATGTGGCACTCTCCCCACATACCTGCACACTGACTGGTTTAGACTATTTACACAAACACATTTGACCTCTCTGTCTTCCCAAAGATGTGAAGAGAGCTGGAGGGAAAACATTATCACTGGAAAGTGGTCTTCTGCTTGCATGGGCTGTCCATGGTGTCCCCACATCCTGAGTCAGGGAGTAGTAAGAAGGAGGTTGAGACACCAGGGTGACAGTGAGACAGGCCAGCATCCCTGCCAACCAGCACAAGCTGAAAAGCACTAGACACAGGGTGGAAATGCCCAACACAGCCTCTTACTGCTTCCTCACACAGCTCTTTTTCTCAACTTATTTGTTTTCCCAGCCTGATCAGTTGCACCAGATCAGATCCAGGCTTGGGTACGGCAGACAAACCCCCAGGAGAAGAAGGGGAAGAGGCTGCAGAGCCTGTTGGTATCCTCAGGCCGAAAAATGCAACAAATGGTTGAATTTGACCAAAATGACGTCACAGAAAATTTCCTGTCAAAACCTCAGGTCAGCACTCTGCTACCTTTTCCCCTTTAGCTTGCCACTTCACCAAGAAAAAATGTGTTCATAGGATGCTGCATGAAGAAAATGTATACGTACATTCTGGGTCTTTCTCAGAAAAACACCAATTCCCATGAAATTTCCCATTGTGTCAACTTTCCAGTTCCCCTCACCACTTCTCTTCAGTGCTAGCACCCACTGCCTCACATCACTTTAGCCTTATCCTGACTTCCCCTAACCAGCATTCCCTCCACTTCCCACCCATCCTTCGCCCCATGAGCACTGCCAGGACAAATGAGATGAGGAAGAAACGAGAGTCAAGGCCCCACTGTAATGCGGAAAGACGCCTAGGAATGTGAAAGCGTCTTGCAGCTGCTGCCTACCACAAACAGTGCTGATGTCTTGGGCAGTCTATGTCTCCTCTGCCTCCCTCAGCACATCTAGAGCTGCTGATCTGCTGGCAGGTGGAAGGAAAAGGGAAACTCTCCTGCACTTTCAGGAGATTCTTTCCAAACTCCAATATTCACATGAAATTCTCCAACTATTTCTGTCTCACGTGGAAGCTGCGTGGGGTCTCACTCTCATTTTGCCTCATTGTGTTATGCATCCTGGTGATGGATCTTATCAGACCAGTTTTCACAAAGTGATTATGTTCTGACAAGAAAGGTTATTTTATACAGACAAAAAAACACTTACTGATCTCTGCTGACCACTGCCTCAGCAAAGAGGGATACAGAAAGACCCGATCACCAGGGTTGGTTAGGAGATGCGAGAATCACAGAATCTTTACGGTTGGAAGGGACCTTTGGAGATCATCTAGTCCAACCACCCTGCACACACAGGGTCACCTACAGCACATGGCACAGGACTGCGTCCGAGTAGGTTTTGAAGATCTCAAGAAGGAGATTCCACTATCTCTTGGCAATCTGTTCCAGTGCTCTATCACCCTCACTGTTAAGATGGTTTTCCTTAAGTTCCCATGGAACTTTCAGTGTTTCAGTTTGTGGCCATTACTTCTATTTCTGTCAGTGGCCACCAATGAAAATAGACCAGCCCCATCCTCCTCACTCCCTCCCTAGAGGTATTTATAGACATTGACCAGTCCCTTCTCAGCCTTCTCTTCTCCAGGCTGAACAGGCCCAGCTCTCCTCATAGTGCCAGTGTTCCAGGCTCCTGATCATCCTTGTAGCCCTGCGCTGGACTCTCTCCAGTACCCTCAAGAGTCTCAGCACAAGAGGGACCCTCTCACATCCCTCTTGTGCTGGGGGGCCCAGAACTGAACTCTGTTTTAGCAGCCTCACAACACACTTCTTGTCTAGGGAATAACATTAATGCAAGCCTGCACATACACCCCAGATCTCCCAAGCACTGTGAGGGCAGAAAGAGCAGCTCTGCTATACAAGTAAACCCCTTTTTAATTTTTTTTAAGTCTCCCCATTACATTTCTGAGGACAATCTATTCCCTATTAAGCTGATTAGCTGTTGCTGAAGAACCTAATGCATGCGCTGCCTTTAACATGGGGAGCAGAAGGGTAGCGATGTGAATTGCTCCAAAATAGACCCTGCAAAAGATAATTAAGCCCAGATTGATTCTTCATTTTTGTTGCTATAGTACTGGTTTAACTTCCTCTTTCTATGATGAATTTTAGCAGATATCACTTTCTTTATGGGTCTTGAGCCACAGCATGTCTTTTCAGCCATTGCCTGAACTCCAAGGAGATGCAGAGCACGATGGAAAGAGCAGGGATCTTCATTTTCTCCCCTGGGTCTGGACACCCACATGTAAATCTCATAGGAGGCCAGCAAGAGGAGAAACCCTCTGCCAAAGGTAGTGAGGTAGTAGACACTGCTCTGTGGAGTGAAATTCGATCCAGGCCATACCAATATCCCGCTCTCCCTGGTAGGATATCTCTAACACCGCTCTTCCTTCTCTGAGAGGGTCTTGCATGTGTCAATGTTGCCAGCTCCACATGAAATCATAGTGGGTGGTTCCATCAAATCAGTGGGTGGCTGTTCCACATTGATCTGAAGCAACAGGTAAGATGCAACAGTGATGAAAAACAGCCCAGGAAAGGCAAGCTCTGACTGTCAGATCCAAGTATTAAGAGTGCTGAGGGGACGTGATAGACAAAGAAGCTCCATGGAGTTATGGAGGGGATGTTTAAGCACTGCTAGAGAGCACGACTTTATTTTCCTTCATCTTGGGAGATCTGCAGTGTGCACTGCATTGCAGACACAAGATTATATTGCAGCACCAGAATGCTTCAATCTGTCTTGCACTTGCTTTTTCATGGCTTGTGCCAAGGCTCATCCTGAATACAGAAAATACATCAGTCTGAAAACCAATCTTGAAGGCTCCCAGCCTGAGACAAGCTTTCACTGTGGCCAGCTTCTTCAACCACTTTACATGGCTTTTTTTTTTTTTTTTTTACTAGAACCTTGAAATCAATTTCTCCCCATAGAAATTACCTAAAAAGACACAGAGTTAGTGCAACACATCCTGTTTGTTGTAGATCCTTTTGCCCTCCTTTCCTAAGAGCAGTTGCTCCTGACAAGCACAGTTTTAAGCCTAACACGCCTCCCGCAGCCATCCATGAGTGCATCCCCTGCCTAGGAAGAGGAAGCAGGGCTGATGCGTTGTGTGTCCCTTGGGGTCAGGACACTGTCACTCTGCAGTGGTGCTCGTGTGTCCTCCACACAGCACCTACATGTTAAATCCAAGCACAGCATGTCTGCTCCTTCTCCAGCGTGACCTCGCCTGTCATCGCAGAGCCTTCCTCCTTGGCCTTCATGAGGACAATTCCTTCCATCTTCTGCAAGAGACAGCAGAAGACCCCTTCCTCCAGGATACCAGCAAAGGGATAAGCAGCAGCCGTAGAAAGCAGCTGTGAGTGTTCACAGGCAAAACAGAGACTTGCTAACTACTTTTAATTGCCAGCTGCAGTAGACAATGTCCAATTATCAGGAGTCTGCAAGGCAATTCAGTGCTTTCCGTAAACCTTCTACACAAGCTCTAGCCCATGGCAGAGACCAGCACTACTGAAGCACAAGCAAGTAGCAGTGGTGAGTACCTGACCGAGCCTACAGCACTTTCTAATGCAATAACAAAATGATCTTTGTCTCTAGACACAGACAGACAGACCCCAACCAAGGCTGTCTGCTCACCAACCTGACCAGCAGCCTGCCCACTCCCAGGGAAACTCTGCTCCCCACATGCAATTGCAAACAAGGTGCTTAAGTGCATGTGAAATACTTTTAGTAATTCCCTCCCCAAGGCAGCTCTCAGAGAGATGTGCTCCCCTTCCCTTCCACCAAGACATTGATGTGGGTCTCCTCCTTCAGCAGATCACTGCCTATCTAGAATTACATGGCAATCAAATTATCCTCGATACTTTGCAGCCTGCTTTGGGGTTTAATTGAAAGTCAGTTCAAAAGTTATCGCTTGGAGAAAAACAGATGCAGGCACATGAGTCTTGATCCCTTTGCAAAAAATCACAGCTATTTCTGCAAAGGAGACATAGACAGAGTGTTGGGAAGCAGCAGAGCCTCTGACAGAAGCTGCTCTGAAGGGTGTTTATCCTCTGGCTTGCTCGTGTGGCTCTGTACTTAAAAGCTCCTCCTACGTGAGCTGCACAATTTTCTGCTTAGGAAAGATGGGTTGGGGGAATGTTCCTGCTATGGGAAGGAAGAAGAGTAGTTGGGTCCTGGCCTGAATTCTTCATTCCGGTCTTCCTTCTTCAGGCTGTCCTTCCTCTGTAGTACCACATACTCTGCATCTGCACCAAGGCAGAAGTCACCAGGGTGGAAGAAGACATCACACCCACCTCTCCTCTAAGGCCTGAAGTCTGTTGCTGGCACTCCGGCCAAAGTAAAAACACACTTTTTCATGAACTAGTCTCCCTAAAATCAAAATGTAGTTACTTCTATATTCCTGCCAAAAAAGCATTCTCCTGCTCAGATCCTTCATTAAAGCAAATTCAACTAAAGTAGCTGCCTTGGGGATCAGATGAAGTCCTTGAAAATCTACAAAAGATTAAAGGAAAAAGAAAACAACTATTGACATTATTAAATGTGTCTTAATTAAAACTTTTGAAAGTGCAATCCATGCAGATTCCATCTCGAAGCAATCTCCAAGCCTCTACAAACATTAATGGGATTTTTTTTTTCTTACAGTCCCCCATTGATCCATGAAGTGCAAAGACAGAGTCAGAATTGCAAACAAGAAAGTGTGGATACAAGGCCAGATGCTGATTGCATTTGTAGGAGTGTAACTGAGGAGTGACCCATGCAGCTGTTGCTGGTGTTATTCCAAGAAGCTGTGGAGGTTGCTATCGTGTGTTGGGTGGTCAAAGGCCTGGCTTGAAAGGAAGAAACCAGAAATGATGCTGCAAAATCTACCGTGTGCACCAAATTTTGAGAAAATGAAACTTCATGTACTTCATCTGCAACATCAATTGACTCTTCAATTCACAAAGGATTTCTCTGTAGCACGCAATGTTGTTTTATAGCATCTTACCCACCTTACCCACAAGCAAACTTCTTTCAATCTTCCCAAACCCTACCACTGCTTTACCAACTAAGCTTATGTATGCTAAATCATTTGTTGTAATTTCAACAATGTTCACAGCATCTTCACCAGAGGTAAATTTCATCCCAAGAACCCTCTTTATTTGCTCCTTCAAAAGCAGCAGCTCCTCATCCATTCAAATTTTATCATGAAATTGGAGCAATTCAGTCACATCTTTAGGCTCCAATGCTAATTCTAGTCCTCTTGCTATTTTCAGCACATCTGCAGTTACTTCCTCCACTTAAGCCTTGAACCCCTCCAAATCCTCCATGGGGGTCAGAACCAACTTCTTCCAAACTTCTGTTAATGTTGATATTGTCACCTCCTCCCACAATTCACAAATATTCTTAATGGTATCTAGAAGGGCAAATCTTCTGCCAGGAGGATTTGCCCAGATCCATCAGAGAAATCACTATCTATGGCCTTTCAAATTGTATTTCTTTAATAAGAAATGAAATTCTAAATTACTCCTTGATTCCTGGGCAGCAGAATAGATGTTGTGTTAGCAGACATAAAGACAGCATTAATCTCCCTGTACATCTCCACCAGCGCTCTTGGGTGACCTGGTGCATTGCCACTGAGTAGTATTATTTTGAAAAGAATCTTCACTTCTGAGCAGTAGGTCTTAACAGTGGCCTTAAAATATTCAGTAGATCATGTTTTAGACAGATGTGCTGTCATCCGGGCTTTGTTGTTCCACTTATAGAGCACAGGCAGAGTAGATTTAACATAATTCTTAAGGGTCCTCGGATTTTTGGAATGGTAAATGAGCATCATCTTCAGCTTAAAGTCACCAGCTGCATCAACCTGTCCTTTAAAACTTTGAAACCAGGCAATGATTTCTCTCTAACTATGGAAGTCCTAGAGGGCACCTTCTTCCAATAAAACTGTTTCATCTATATGAAAAATCTGTTCTTTAGTGCAGCCACTTTCATCAGTTCTCTTAGCTAAATCATCTAGAGAACTCAGTGCAGTTACTACATCAGCACTTGCTGCTTCACCTTGCACTTCTGATATGAAAACAGCTTCTTTCCTCAAACCTCATGAACCAACCTCTGCTGACCTCCAACTTCTTCTGCAGCTTCCTTACCTCTCTCAGAAGGGTTGCCACAAACCTACAATTTGTTAAGAGTGCAACATTTGTGAAGCACAATAAAGCAAAACACAATAAAATGAGTTATGCCTGTACTGTGGCTTTGATTCTTCAAAAGAAAAGGAAAAAAATATTTGCATATTTGATTCAAAAAGGGGTGAGGGGCTGCACAGTTTTCAAACCTTTAATAACCCAGACCAATAGTGAGAGAACAAAGACACTTTGCAAACTTGCAGAAAAGAAAGAAGAGTTGGTCTCCTACAACTTGCATTAAATAACTTCACATCAAAATAAATGAGAGTATTCTTCATGAGTGCAAGTCTCTCGAGCTTTTGTTTTTAACCCACCAATTCAAAAGGGTCATGGGTTTGATTTAGACCAGATCAGGACAAGCTGTTGGTTTAAAGCAGATGCGCTGTTTACCTAGGATATTGGCTAACCACCTTCTGCTCACTTCCTGTCACTCTCCCAGTTCAGGATTTCTGCTCACGCAGAAACAACCATGTTATGGGAAACGCAGAGAGTGGAAAGCACCACACAGACCCTGTGCTGAGCTGGAGGAGAGGTTTGGACCCACATTCCAGAGAAAGCGAGCCAAATTCACATCAGAGACGCCAATGGAGTTGAAACAAGAAGAAGATCTGCCTCATTTCCTTGGCATGGACGTAAGAACAGACACCACACTGCTGCACTCCTCCTGGGGAAAGCTCTGAGACACGGAGTTTTTGTGTCCTAAGACATGCCACCAACCCTGGAGGAGACACTGAGAACATGGAGACAAGACACCATTTCCATGTACTTATTTTGCCTAAGAGCAGGGCACTCTTAGGCAAGAAAAAGCCAGCTGAGACACCTAATTCCCAGTTGAATTCCCACTTGTCAAGGACTGGGTCCTCCAACGTCAGCCCATCCAGTTTATGGCTCATTCTTGAGTTACATTCTTTTCCCCTCTCCATTGCACAAAAATTGCACTACTGAGGAGAAATAACAAGTATTTATATATTTTGAGCTTAGAGGAGGAGCTTAAAGCTCCTTTGCAGACAGACCATGTTCCTACCCCCATCAGACACCCAAGAGCTGGTCCATCAAAGCCATGGGCATGACCAAAGGGTTGCAAGCTTTGGACACAGTTGAAGCAGACAGCCACTGCCCCTGGGGTCTGTCCCCACTCCAGCAGACACAGCTCTGCTCTGTGGTTTGTGCTCAACTTTGACCTCTGTGATGAATAAGACTCTGAGCAAGAGCAGCTCAAGCTCCTTGGCACTGAGGTCAGAGGAAATGCAGCAACAGCGCTGCTGCTCCTGGACACCCTACATGCACTGGGCCCAGACAAGTTTGGGCTACGGCATAATGAATAATTACATTCTGGTGCCCTCTAGCGCCAACAGCTAAGCAACGTGGCCTTGCAGCTCTGGCTGTCCTGCAGCTGTCCCACCTGGCTGGCTCTCTCTCCATCCTCTCTGCCTTCCTTAGTCATCATCCCCACTCAAAGCTGGTCAGCGGGCTCCTGATGGCATCCCAAAGCACTTGCTTTAAATAAAGAAAGAATTAATGCTCTAGAAAAGCTAACCCCATCCCAGAATAGGATTATTCCTAGGCCTCTCACACTGACTCAAAAGCCCAACACAAAGCAAAGAGGGAAGGGAAGGGACAAAAGTCTTTGCAGGTAGCCTAAAAACAGTTCCTAATGTGTCACAGAGCAAGGTGGCAAAGGGGATCTTACACTGGTGCAGCCACACACAGGAGATGTCTTGTCACGCCGTGACCAGAGCCCCAAGGCCCTTCCTTCGGCACATCACAGGAGGATTCCCCCACAGGCTTATAAAGACACTCTCCCAGGATCTCTCTTCAAGACCTTCCTTTCTGAAGATAAAGGAAGGTCTTGAAGATACCCAATTCAGCCATAATAGAGGAGACAGTCCTTACCTGTGTCCCAGTTGAAGGACAATCCAGTAGGTTACCTGAGCCTTTGCTAAACACCTGATAACCCACCGGGGAGAGGGTTCTCAAACATCACAGGTGTCAAAAATGTTCCAGGCTCAGCTCCTGCTTTCTTAGATCTGGAGCCAGAGAAATGAAGGCTGGATAGGATTTTGGGGCCAGAGAAAACATTTCTTCTAATGACCTAAAAAATAACTTCATTAGACAAATTGATGTAATATAACTGGTATCTTATTGCACTGTGCAGTCTGGGGATGTTTCTCGGATAATTCATCCTCCCTTCCCAAAGCCACATTAAAAAAGGCTCAAGAGTCACTGGGAAACGGTGAAGATGCCAAGGAAATAGACTTTACCCACATACCTCCCTTTTGCTTATTCCCTACAGAGTACTTTTCCTGCCACAACTAACTTGAACCCAACTGGAAAGCAAAAGGCAAGTAAATCCTCCTGGTGTTCATCCAGCATTTTGCGGGAACTACAAGATGCAGGAGAAACATGATGGGGTGTAAAGGCAACTACCATCTATCCTTCACAAACGGAATGCTTGCCTGCGCTTGAAAGAGGATGCATGTTAGTGCCGTCCAGTGAGGCTCAGTCCCTGTTGCTGCACACTCTCCAGCCCACACTGGCACTAGTCCTGCCATAAATCTGTAGCTTTCAGCTAAGGACATCCTTTAGTCGAACCCTTCGCCTGCCTCCTAGGTTCATCTTTCAGGATTTCTGGTGTTGGTAGACTGAGCTCTTCCAGGAGGTAGAGAAGATTTAAAGGTGGAAGAACAAGCTCCCCGTGACATGGCAACTTTACTGCATGTGGGCTATAGCGAAGAATTAGCACACTGAATCGTGATGCACAACCACAGGTCGTGGGACAAAAAGAGACTCAAAATAAAGGAAAACCTCTCTCATTCACTCTCATTGTTTTTCATGGACTCTGGAGCCTGATTCAGAAGCTCTTTACAAGTAGGACCGACGATAAGTGTGACTCACCATGTTCATGCCATTCATTTTTCAGTAGGACATTTCAACAAGGGGTTTTCCTAATCTTTTCATATGAGGAAACTCCAAAATGATTCTTCTCTAGCAGCCCCTGTGCCACCCACAACAGCCTGGATTAGGAATATCTGTCAGGCAGTAATATAGCATTTCTCAGATGGGAGCACTGCTCATTTGCTGGTCCAAGAAAGAGAGCACCTTCTGGCTCACCTGAACCAAATACGCACACACACACGGGCAGACTGAGGTTCACCATGTTAGCCCTTCTGGGAGCTCTCTGTTCATCTCCCAGTCTTCTAAAACTGACATTTGTATGATGAAAACTCTAAGGCCTGGCAGCCAAGCCCCTTCCCCAGACTTCAATGCTGCTCTGCATGGGCCAATGCTGCCTGGAGATCTCTCTGGAAGTCAAACACTGACCTTTGGGAGTTCATCCCCAGAGCTGAAGGGTCAGACACCATAAAGAGTTAAACAGCCCCTTTCCCTTGTGCTCTCTCTCTCTTTCCCATTTGGAGAAAATTTTACCTGTTTTGAGCGTATCGGAACCTATTCCTGCTCTCAAAATCCCTTTTGCAAATACAGGACAGTCTCTTCTCCAGCCACTGAAGCAAATGCTTTTTTTCCTTACTCAATAGAGCCCCTTAAATGAGCATAATTGGCCCTTCCTTGTCGTCCTCTACCTCCAGTCATTGTTACCCCTCATGCTCCTCTTTATTACTGGACTTTCCCACACATCCCACGTAGACATCCAATCCCAAGCCAAGAGCTATATCTCCCCTGGGTTCACAGTCCATTTCTTCAGAAAATTTCCCTGTGAGCCTTGAAGCACATGACCGTAACTCTCCTCACTGTCAGGGTGTCACATCACAGATACCCACCCATATTTCTGCACAACCCCCAAGGGTCACGAAGTGACAGTCCCATTCAGCTACAGGACCGGAACCGTTACGACGATTTCCGAGCAGCAGCTTTGCGGTAGGGTTAAGCAGTGCGTAGTCATCAGCAGGAGACAAAGTCAGTGTCAAAAACGTGGTCATGGTGTGGAAAGGCTGGTTCCCCCCCCGCTTCTGTCCCCAGCCAATAAGAACATCTGAGAGAGACAGATCTCCAGCTGCAGGAAGCAGGGCAAGCACTTCTGTCTCAAAGGCTCCTCTTCTGGAGCAGTGAAGATGGCAGCGACTTTTGCCTGTAGCTTTGCCACACTTTGCTGTTTGGCACTCTGGAGCTTCACCAAGACATCAGACGGTAAGATGGGAAAATAACTTCTGTTTTCCTCATGCTTCAGGTCCTGAGAATGCAACTCTTCCACAGGGCAGTAAATAACAATTCGTCTGACCCCTGCCTATGCTGGCTCAGCACCGTGTGGTTCAAATTGCAGCTGAAACTTCAACTGCTTGAAAGATTTCTCCCTGTGCAGCAAATCCTGTTATTTAGGGACATGAGAGAATTTTAAAGTGAACTCATGGTTTTAATTTATTTGCCAGTGTTTAAACTCTGCATGACCTTGATTATTAAATCTAAAGACAGTGTGTGCAACAATTTGACTGCTAAGTACAGATGGGCACTTGAGTGCCGATTAGCTGACTTTAATGAGACATTACTCGGTATCATCTCTTAGTTTGCTGAGCAAGGAAACTCTCTTGATTGCAGCTGGTCTTAAATGGTTAGAATGGAGACTGCAGACAACTTACTTTCTGAAGCTTTTGGTTTTACTTTAGCTTTACTTCAGCTCCCATGCACTGAAAGCTCTCACAGTCTGCGATGTTGCTCGATTAGCCAATAGCTTTCTGTTGGGCTGCAGTTTCCTTTGCGGGTTGTGGAGGCAGGACGGAACTGAGCTGCTTCTTAAGTTTAAAGATAAAACCTCCTCTTACTCCTAGTAGCAGCAGAGAGGTTTCAAAAGCACCCAATAAAAAAAGAAGCCTGATGTATAAATATCTGTGTTTGCTTGCCTGCAGGCTGGGACTCTCTCATGCTGCAGGAACAGGGAGAAAAGTGTTCCTGACAGGTGCTTCACTCCAGAGGATATCTGGGCTTTGGAAGTACAGCAAAGTCATCCAAACAGTTAACACAGCCTTATTCAGAGCAGAGTATGCACCAGGTGGTTCACCATGTGTTCACACCTTGAACTGCAATCAAAGCACAACAGGAAGGAAAAAAAAAAATCTTTTTGAGGAATTTGGATCACCAGCAAAAAAACAGGGGGTAAAGTTCTCCCTGAAGGGTTCAATAGGTTTTATGAATATTTTGCTCAGGTGTCAGCAATACTCAAAACCAAGATGCAATGGGTGAAGTAGGTGCAATGTTTGGTATTCCTTAACGATAATTAGGGTACTAAGCTAAACCACACAGCAGCCTGCCACCTGTCCACAACACATGGTCTGGGTATACGATTTTGCTACCTGTCCAGCTTGCTAAATTGTTTAGCTATCACCTCCAGACATTGTTTTTAAAACATGTTAAGTGATGGACTTCTGTCTTCCAGAGACACTACCCTGACATGTGTATGACATTGCTGGACATACCAAGCACTGGGGTCACAGTACCAAGGGCACTTTGGACACTGACTCCAGCTTTCAGCCCTCATTCACACTATTTTAAAGATTCACTCCATTCATTTCATTGGCTTCTTGCCATATATCCAGTGTAACTTCAGTCATCCTCATAGGGACATCACTGCGACTGAGGGGTGTTGAGGGCTATTAAGCCAAAAAGGGGTCTTGTGTTACCTGACCAATAGCCAGAAGAGTCCAAGCTACTCTCCACCCAGCAGACTCTTGCAGCTGCTATCCAGGTTTTTACAAGAAATACTCCTACAAATCAGGGTATTTAAAAAAAGCAGGGGGGAGGGAGTGTAAAGGGGAAGAATTATCTGCATTAGGTGTTAGCTTCAGGTATCTTTCAAACTATTAAAAAAATGAGGTGAGGGACAGGAAAAGAAGACAAACAGCTGCATGGTCAAGGACACTAAGTGTTGTGTGGAGAGAAGTGTTCACAAATGTGAAAGGTCATGAACTGTTTTTCTTTCATCTCTATTTCCTTTACATCTCGCCTCTCTGCTTCGTGACTGTGATAAGATGGTCCTTGGCATTTGTTCAGCACAGCAGCTGCCCAAAGCTGACCACATCAGTACAGCAGAGCTAGAGCATGCTCTGCCCCAGGGCCTTCCCTGGCCAGCTGCAGGACAAGGACACCCTCTCCATCGCTCCCCATCATCCCCCACTCCATGTCACTACACAACTAGCAGAGACAGTGGTCTTTCTCCTATCACTTCATCCCATATTTCAAACACTAAGAAAAAAACACTTTGTAGGGAAGGCGAGCAGAGCTTTCCTGAAGCACAATCGCACAGGACAAGTACAAAGGCTCAGCTTTGGTTCAGAGGCTTGAACAAACGTAAACCTTCCACCATCTCATGAGCACAGGCTGTATCTGCTGATGCCTGTTTTGTCTCATTCCAGCTATGCACGTGCCACCACCTCATTCAACCATGAAACCCGGCTCCCCCGTCCCCGTGAACACTAACAATTCTGGTGTTCGCAAGGCGGCTCGCTTTGGTGTTTACCAATACAACAACAGTTCCAACGACATCTTTCTGTTTAAAGAAATACAGATAGACAGAGCCATGGTACAGGTAAGAGTCCAAATGCTATTGCTTCCTCAAACCATTTAGCAGTTGACCCTGTCCTAGAACACTCCAGGCACAGGAGCCCTGAGCCTGCTCAGGACTGCTAAGCCTGCCTGACAAAAAATAAACAGCAAATGTCCCTCTCTCTCATTCAACTGCTCAGCAGGATAGTTTTATTTCACACAGCAATCCAATGCAAGGTATCTCCACTCCCAGCTCTGCATGCAATTCACAGATGTAGCACTTGATATCAAGAAGCCAGAAGAGTCAAAACTATTTTAGCATGCTTTTTCCCCATCTCTTCCCACTGCCATTAAGGAATCCCCTGCTTTCTCTAGGTCGTCAGAGGGTTGAAGTACATGCTGCACGTGGAAATCGGCCGCACGGTGTGTGAGAAGAGGGAACACTCCAGCCTGGACAGCTGCAAATTCCAGAGGAAGAAACAGCTGCAACAAGTAGGTGTCCCTTTCCTTTGTGGTACCCACAACTGCACGTCACTCCTAGTGATCTCCAGCTGCACGGCCACCTTGCCAACCAG
The DNA here is from genome assembly GCA_034781795.1 of Crypturellus tataupa. Classification (NCBI taxonomy): domain Eukaryota; kingdom Metazoa; phylum Chordata; class Aves; order Tinamiformes; family Tinamidae; genus Crypturellus; species Crypturellus tataupa. The sequence goes on along the minus strand of JAWLRI010000200.1, from coordinate 377,516 downwards.
CTCTGCCTGAGCAGAGTCAGGTTGGGCTATCTGGGTTTACCAGGATAAGCAGCTTAGCAGCTCTCCTGCATTCAGGGTCAGCTCCTGGATGCAGCCAAGGATGCAGCAAAAAGGGTCGAGCAAGGCATAGACATTTGGCACATGCTCCCCATTTCCCTGTTTCCTGGGCAGCAAGGTAGACTAAAGGGCCTTCCTCAGTAAGATATAGGCATACAGCACTTCTCCTGGGAGAAACTAGGTGGGAGAAAGAAAGAAAAAAAAGAAAAAAAAGAGAGGGAAAAGAAAAAAAAAAAAGATGCACTTCTTAGCTGCCCCATACGGTCCCCTAAGCTGAGAATTGGTGCAGTCAGTTGAATCTGGTCACTAATTCCACTTCATCTACAGGTGCTTCGGTGCTATTTCGAGGTCTGGACGATGCCTTGGTTAAATATCGCAAACGTTTCCATTGCTCTCTGTCACTGACCCATCTTTCACCCACAAGAACGTGACTCACAGGGAGGATTTTCACGGCGAGCTTCTCCTTGCCTAGATCACTGAAGTCAAAATGGAGCTAGAGAACAGCCACACAGAATTGCCACGGAGCTTTTGTTTCAAAGCACATGATTTTTTTCTTTCCCTTGAGAAAGATGCTTACAATCTGAGTGACCAGAAAGACCTGCCTTGACTGAATTCACTGCTATCCAGTTGTCTATTTTTGTTCGTCTAAAACTAAACTGCATCTGAGAACTTGTTGTCACTCATTCACTAGAGAGTCATCCACCCTTTTTGGCTGAATCAGGCCCAAGCATTGGGAACAGACCCAGGAAGGTTTGTTAGACTTGCTTTGTTCTGAGATAGACCTATCCCACAGCACACAACTTTAGCACCGAAAGCTTTGTAACAGGGTGAGAGTTTGCCTGAGGGATATACACACACACACGAAAGAAAAGAACAATAAAATCTTAGTCTCCAGTGCTGGAGAAAAGTTTAGATATATCTGCCAGGAATGAGTAAGGTAAAACTGATCTTACCTTAAGACAAGAGGATGGATGAGGCTGTTTTGAGATGCACCCACAGCCCATAAATGACTAGCTCGTGCTCCTACTTTAAGCAAAAGCTTATCTGTTTTATGAAAGGACACTGTGACAAATAAAGGAATAAACCCCGTAGCATATTTTGATGATGTTAAACAAAGTTAGTTAAACAAGTTTAATGCAAGCTAAGAGAAAACACTGTTTCTCATTGCCCATAGCTTACATTCAAGCTTAGGAGAACACTGTCCTGGTTTCAGTCAGTATGTACTGTTGCTCCAGCCTTCACTGTTTATGCACAGACAGATTATTGCTTATACGTCACTAAGATCCATATTTGGAAGAATTCAGGTAATTGCTCCCTTAAAGCAGCAACCAAACCTAGACATGTGATCAGTAAAACACAGACCAGCACTAAGAAGCTGAAAGGCCCCAAACTATAAAAAAATGCCTTCTTTCAAAAAAACACCCCTTTCTCCTCACAACCATGACCTTGCTGCAGCTCTTTTGCACCTTTCAGCAAGAATACCCCATTTTCCAACTACCTTTCCATCTGAAAAGGCCACTGAGGACTCCAGGCCGAGGTGCAGGACCCTTAAACTACACACTGACATCTCCACTTGGTACCACACTTCCATCCTGGTCCACCACCAATGCTGCAGCCAGCACGACAGTGAACGACCTCTTTTCAGTTTCAGGAGCCATGAAGGCACTGACTGTTTTGGCCTAGGCATATCTATTATTGGGAAGCATCAACTACACTAACTTACTTATCAGTCCCTGTCCATAAACTATCAAGATAAGGATCAGCTGCATCCAAGGTCAGAGCTTGGCTTCCTCCTCCTAGCTTCCTGTTAAGTCCTGAAGCTGTCAGATGAAGCAAGTGACCATCCTCTCATTTTCTACAGGGCCAGCGAGCCAGATACAGCAGGCACCTCCGCAGAGCTGCTGCAGTGCTGGTAGTAATAGCCTTGATAATAGTGCAAGGTGACAGGAGCAGAAGAGAATCACTTTCACTTGCATATCTCTCCCATTAATAAAGACAAGCACAGCAGACCAGTGAAAGCACTGATGCTTTTCATTACGTAGCAAGTAAATCTTGATTATTTCCTTTTTATGGGGAAGTTGAGGATTAGAGAAAACCTATCTTTGACTATCACCCAGTGGCAAAAGAGGGGAAAGCAGCCAAGCCTTCAGTCCTACAGCAGGAATCAAATCACTAAGTTGCTCAGCCTCTGTACAACTAAGCATCATAACCTCTTCGGTTCTCATTGCCTTTAACATCTATAGAAGATGAAAACATGTTTATTCAAGATGTGAACAAAAAAGTCTTTTCTTTTGTAACAGTGGAGAGAAAAGCACGTTTTCAATTTTTTTTTGCCTTAACATACCTAAAATTTTCAGTCAGTCAATATAGGAAGCAAACAATTTCCTCTGGAGACATCAAGAATTGTCCACCAGCTATTATTATATACCAAGTTTTTTTTACAAAGGCCTCATGCACTATTAGATCAGAATTTACAGGAGCCCTTTCACATCACATTTGTTGCGAGAAACCACTTTTCCCAAAAATCTTTACCATTTCAACATAAAGAGCTTATGGAAGAGGATTTCTAGGGCTGACTGTCTTCCCTCCCATTTCTCCCTGGGCAGGCCACCCACATAACCAACAGGAGACTTGCAGGACTGGGGAACCATGGAAGAAACGGTTATGCTGGTGAACCATTTTAAACCCACTTGTCTTCAATGCCACATAAAATGCAGCTTGCACTCATTATCCAACCGTGACACTATAAAGAAACACAGGACTCCACAAGCAATGACCAAATTAGATTCTGCATGTTGATTAACAGTCAGGTGTTGTTTCAGATGTTGATTACACAGGCTGGAATTGAAGAAATTTGGGTGGTACAGCTAGACTTTAGTCACATTCTGAATGATGCTGCCTCTACCATAGCACTGTAGTGTGACATTAGAACATGCACTGTAATCATTCCTACAGAGCAGCTTCTACAACAGAAGGAAACAAGTGTGCAACATCTCTTCAATCCAAATGATACATCATTAATCCAATGATCTTTCCAGTGTAAGAAGATACTTGCATTACAGTTGATTTATGTTTGTTCAAGATGCTCCAAACAGGGGTGGGAAAGGAAAAGCAATGGCTTTCACTTAAGGAGCATTTAACCACATGAAGATCCCCAACATCACAGATATTAACGTTACACATGCCAATTCCAAGCAGGAGCCGCCAAATCAAACCAAGAAAGACCACAATTAACAGCCAGCTGTTCAGGTTTTTCCATGGCAACAGACCAGTGCTACTGCATATATTGACTAATGTCTTCACTTTTGCATCCTTGGTCACACATCGCCTCAAGCACATGCTTCCTTCATACCTCTGGAGTATTAAAGGACAGTGGCACTTCATCATAGGTGGACAATTAAACATGCTGAAGATTAAGTCTACCAATAAATGGAGACCGGAAGGAGCCCAAATAGAGATATCCATTGTGTTCATGTGCCTCACTAATGTAAGGTACCGTCACTCCATTGGGATCATGAAAGCTTCTTCTGTAGGATCCCGTCTCACTAAGTTCAAGAACAAGGCTGTACCTGGGCACAAACTTTATCAGAGTTTCCTGACTCAGCAGCTGGGGAAAAAAAAAAGAAAAGAAAGTTAGCAGATTGTTTTATATGATTAGATCTCAGACACTTACACAGTCAAAGATCATTTCACATTCACATTTCACATTCAAACAGCAGATGCCAAGCTCAGCTCTCCATAGCATCACATACAAAAGGTAGAGCTTTTGTATGTTCAAATGCAGCCCTTCTGTTGTTGCATGACTAGAGCAAAAATAATCCCTCTTTCTTCTCTGATATCACAGTGAAAAGTATCTTAAGAGACGGCTGCCTGATATTATAATGCTAGGGAAACTTAAAATATGTTAGGACTAGTCTAACTGAATGCAGTTTTAATCACAGCATCAAAAAAAAAAAAAAAAAAAAAAAAAAAAAAAAAAAAAAAAACCTTCCAGTGACGAGGAAGGAGCAGATAAATATTTAAATATTTATGATTTCCGCTCCTATACTAAATAGAAAGGTGCAAGTTGCTTGCCCCTGCCTCCCCCTACCTTACACACATGCAGAGAAGAGCGGTGCAAGGAAAGGTGGTTACCTTAAATATAATTCTTTTAATCCATGTTTTTTCAGACAAGAAATCCAACATAGAAAATCCAGGATTGGGTCGGATAGCTGACATAGCCACCCAATATCCTCCAGAACTGCTTAATCTGATATTATCTGGAAAACCAGGCATATTCTCAACAAAAATATCTGCTCCACCTTTCATCAGACCAGACACATAATACCTGAAAGTCATAAATAGCAATACTAAGACATCTTCACTTAAGTAGTGAGTGACAAACAAGTCCTAAAAGGAATTTATGGGGGAAAAATAAAGAATAATAGTAATAGAAAAAATGTATTTTTAAATAGAAAAAAACAGGGGCAGGCTGGTGGTAGATATAGTAATATTTTCAAAGACACTCACCTCCTGATTCTAGCCATGGTTGTTTCCAGCACCAGGACAAAATCTTCTGCTCGAGAGAGCTGGACTCCATTAGGAAACTGCAATCCCGCCATTAAGACTTTCACTTCTTTTGTAACTGTGTCATATTCAAGCAGGCTAACAAGAGACATCATAAATGCTTGTGAGTGGAAACAAATATTTACTCATCTTGGTTTCACTCTGCATGTATTTTCCTTCCTCTCACACCAGCTGGACCTCAGTTAAAAAGGTAGAATAGTCATGAAACTTATGAACACAGGAAAAATACATTAGGTCAGTTAAGATAAAACACCATTCATGAAGGCTTCAGGCTAACTGTAGAGGTCCTTACTTTTAAAAGGATATTCCACTGAAGTCTTTTTAAAGGAAAATGAGGAATTTCATCTATTTCACGGGCAGTAGAATGGTTGCACAAGTTGACTGGCCTCATATACTCCCATTGCTGAGCTTACAAGTTAAAAATCTTTAGGAAGAAATACTTGCCGCCCATCATCTGTGCCTTCCATAACCAAGAACAAGTAGTCCCGCCTTTGCCATTTGCTGCTGGAATCGGTAAAGTAGATTTTCCTCCCATCCCGAGTGACTGTAAGGTCATTCAGAAAAGACAACTTCTGACCTTCAATTAGTGTTTTGGTTGAGACAAGCATTTTTGTTTCACCTGGTTACAAAGAGAAAAAAAAAAAAAAAGAGCAAACACTGTACAAGCTGGTGTATGTACTCTGCTTTGGGGGTTAAATATTTTGAAGTTAAATATTAAAACAAAATTAACAAGCACTTCACAATTTTTCCATTTTTGTATGTGTTGCGTAATAAGGACTTGAGTTGTCAAGAAAGTATTCAACGCAGATAGAAAACAAGCAGGAGATATACTCTTCAGAAAAAACGAAGCAGGAGAAATTTCCTGTTGAGAAGTTTCCGGAGCCCATTTTAAACCAAGCACACACTAAGGCCCCAACCTTGCAGAAGAAATCAGGCAAGCCTACTCTATCTTTCTATCTCTACTCTATCTTTCCCCATCAGTTTGCAAGAACAAAAGGATTATCTTTTAAACATGAACCATCGGCAAGAATTCAGCATCACAAGGTCCACTTGAAATGGACGATCACACTCTACACAGTCAGATATTACATTATCAGAACCAAGCATTTAAGGATAACTTAAAAACTATTCAAGTCATCCTTGTGCACAGTTTTTGTTCTTGACACATGACAGAACTAATGTGACAGCAGTTTACTGTTAAAAGGGGAGACCTTGATCATATCCTTCTAAAGCTGTAGAGTCTAAGCCTTTCTACTAAGTGAGAACTAGAATTCTGGTTTCCTCCACCAGCCCAAGAAGATGAATAAAAGCCCTTCGTTACTACACAGCAAGATCGAGGCAAAAACAGAAGTACCACAAACATTGAAAAAAAATGTTTATATAACAGCAATATTATTTTTTCCCTTTTAAGGCAACTGAAATAGCTACACAGTTTTATTTATGGATCCCAAGATGCCAGCTTTGAAATTTTCAAGCATATGTCATCAGAAGATAAGCAACTTGTAATTCTGATCAAGACAAAGACATAGAGAGTAAAGTGATTGCTACAAGAAAATAAAGTTCCTGCATGGCATGTTTCATCTTAACAGCTCCAAACTACTTTGTAAAGGCAGTAAGCTTTCCTCTGCTACAGCACCTCACAGAACTCCAAATGGAGCCCAGGCTGGTCAGGGGAAAGGGATCTGTTACACAGTAAATTCATACCTGTGTCAGGATTAATTTCATAGAGTCCATGATAAGCATCTGCCACAAAAAGGGTGTTATTTGGTCCAACTCTGATGCCAAGTGGCCTTCCACAAGTTGGCTCATCTTCCGGTCTGCCTTAGGAAACAATTGAGAAATTTTGTTTGTTTGTTTGTTTGTTTTTAAAAGTAGAAGGCATTTAGGTCACCCACAAAGGTTAAAGTTCAGCTTAGCAACAGTACAGCAGCACACACAGTAAACACACACACACACACAAGACCATTCTTATTTTCTCAGGCATAAGGGAAAAAATCTCTAGACTGGTCAAAAGATGGGGATTATCCTATCATTTGACAAGCTGGTAACTGCCCAGCAACAGCCCTAAGAAGGACTGAATGAAAGGAAATTCCAATTCTGATGCTTCACCACAGAAAGAATCAGTCTTTTTCTTTCTTTTTTTCTTTTTAATTCTGGATTTTTTCCCCACTCCCACACGCAAATTCAACTTTGTAGAGGTGTCTAATGCTCTGATGAGGCAAATCCTAAGGACAAGCCCCAAAGACTTCAGGAGATTCAAGTGAGAAGTTGCTACAAACTTGAAATAATTAGGCCCACTTGAGTTGTGAGGAATCAAGAACTTCAGAACATCTGTAGTCTGCAACACTAGAAAGAGACAGAGCCTTCTGGGCACATTGGTCAGGTACAGCTTTTCTGTTCTCTCCCGCAACGGAGGAAGGCAAGAGAGCAGCTGAGCCTCTCCCCTGCCTGTGTCAGAGAAGCACTACAGCATGATCTTCCCACCTCTCCCAGGAACAAGCTGTAAAAGTCCAATGGACATGATCAGGGAGAGGTGATATATTGCTTTCACCCAATCCCACAAGTGCCTAAGCAACCCCTAGAAGGCCACCTTTATATCAGGTGACTTCATTTGCAGTCAGGGCCATGGCTTTCCTAGCTGTTAGGCTAAGCTGTTAGCCAAGAGACTGCTTACAAATCAGTTTAAGCCCAACCATGTGAAGAGCTACATAAAAACTACATAGCTCAAATGCTAAGCGTGTTAACTCAACAAGGCAGCAACAGCCCCAGTTTATAGCCACCAGTACAGGGCTACAGTTCTTCTGTCACCAAAATATAGGCTTCTACATCACAAAAACAAAACACACGCACACAAGCATAAAAACACAGCGTCAACAAACACCAGCCAGACATCTCAGATTGAGGTCGTCAACCACAAGTTTCCCTACAGAAATTGTTCCACTAAAAAACATGCCACAAACAGTTGTTCTCACTCGCTTCCAGTAAGTTCATCAAATGAGGCAAGTAAGTTTTTCAGAAAGAGATATGGACTTCAGCAAGAAATAACTGTGATGCAGCCATGAGTATACAGAACTATCACAATCAGTGGAAGGTCTCCCCTAAAGCAGGTACAGCCACCAAAAACTCCCACAGGCAGAAGTGAAGTGAAATTAGCATAGCAAAATTCATTGTAATTTTTTTCTAGATTTTTTTAATAAAAGGAGATGGTTATATTTAATTACAAAAATCTCTAATAAGTTGATTTTACCCACTCACAAATTATCTCAGATTTCATTCACTCACACTTGGATGTTTAAGATATGTACTTCCCGAGTAGGTATCCACACTGTCTGGATACAATTACTTGTGTGCACCATGTGTCACATCCTCACTGCATTTCTGGCATCCTCTTGAATGGCAACACAAACTGCTTTTGGACAGATCTTTTATATTTCAAAGAATCCCCATTTGTTATGAGGTGCTTCAGCCTCCATGAAGCCAGAATGCAGCCCATTTTTCCTTATTTAGGATATTCTTTTTTTTTTTTGTGATATACTGCAACCTTGCCTTTCTCCTGATGCTAAGATTGCTTCCTGTTTCCTATTGGGATATATACCTTGTAGTCGTGACAAACATCCCCAGCAATAAAATTGAGTTGAGGAGTAATGTCCCTAGTTATCAATGCCAGGCATATTTTTAACCCTTTGTTTGACTATCCCTACTGGTGCTTATACATGTTTCCATTCCTACCTAATTCACCGAAATATTTATCTTTCTTTTACAAATCTCTACAGAGCAATATAGACACTTGTATAATCAATCTAGGCAGATCAATAACATCATCAACACAAGCCCTGATCCAGACATTTTAGGGGAAGGCACATTCAGGAGCTGTCACTTACCACAAGGACCATGGCCAATTCTAGCTATTGTCTGTAATTCCCCATCTTCAATTTTTAGAATCTTTCCATCAGCTGTCCCAGTATAGAGGACATCTGCAGAGACAAGTGTCAACATCAACTTGATCACAAAATTGCAGTGGAAAACATCCATGATAAAAGCAGAATTTATGCTTAAAATACAGTGAAGGATCAACACATTCCTCTTCCCTTGTATCAAAAGAGCAAAAAGTGAAAAGAGTCAAGACAAGAAAATGCATCCAGTTAGGTTTTCATCAGCTCAAGAAAAGGAAGGATTCAAGTCCTAAGAGTTACCAGAGGGACACGAACCTTTTTACTAACTTGCCCCAGTCTCCAGTTAAAGATGCTGATAACCATTTAATGGCTAGTAACTGGACTGATCCTTGCAGGCACATTTCTGCATCATTGCACAGTGTGCAATGTCCATCTTGCCCCCATGTCCATCTTGCTGCTTGTGGAGAGCCCATTTGCAGATCTGGCAAGGAGTCAGGTGCCTCGCTGGGGATGCAAAGGCAGGCCTGGAGCGTGGTCTCTACACTCTGACCAAAAGCAGTCAGGGCCAGACACACACATTCAGTTTTGTCAGCAATGTCTAGCTGCTTCTTAGTCAGTGACTACTCAAGTTTGGCACAGTCAGGATAAGAAAATAGCTACAGGAGATAAAAGGCGCCGTTGGATACCCAAATAAGTCCTGCCTAGTCATCCAATCTGTCTATCCAGCAGCCTCCCATCAGCAATCCCTCAGGCACTCAGTGCGCAGGACTCCCTGCACAGTTTGGAGTGCAATTCCCTCATTAAATCTATTTTGTTTAACCCCTCACAAGCTCCCCTCTAGCAGTCACACCAAACTCAATAATAAAACTTCATTCTTGTGCAAGTTCCTGAAGGTTATTGAGTTCTACTGAAAAGATTTAAACTGCTGTTTCCTGCACTGCACCTGTCCTGCAGAAGAGCTACAAGAAGCAAAGCAATCTAACGGTCACTCAAACCAAAAGCATTGCTCAATTGAAGTATTTATGCCAGATCATATGACAGATTCACCAAAATCTTCTACACAGCACCTGGACACTTCCACAAATCGAGGTTTAATGGCAAATGAAGGACTGTTGGTTTAGCAGAGCCTGTTGCTTGGACTTTTCCATCTTCGGTATAACTAAAATTCAAGCCTCCCAATTACACTTTTAAAGGGGTTAAGATTTCAGCATTCAAAAAGGTTTCTACACTCTGCAAACTATTTCCAGTCACGCTGACTGTTTCACCCATAGGAGAGCCAGGCCTCATGTGAAGATTTCCTTAAGGAATTTCTGAGAAGACTGGCAATATCAGAGAACAGAAAAGAACTAGTGGGTCCAAGTAATCACTTTAGCATAACGTTAGCAGAGGGAGGCAGCAAAGAGAAGTAATCTGAGGAAGGAAGGGATTTATAGTGCATTTTCTCATTGTGTTAAACTAAAAATCAGGATGTTAAATATTTTACTAGTTTATTAAGAGATAGAGTAGAAGGCAAATAAAAGGTATGGTTAACGTTTGCTTTCGTGTTGAAGGATGTTGCAGCAATGGCCTCACCTGTCACTCACACGCTATTCAATTTCCCCATTAAAGCAATAAAGGACTCGCATCAAAGATAGTTCCCAACCTGATCCCTCCAGGAGCACAGAACCTCAGCTGCATAGTGCTGGATTCCTACTGAGGAAGTGTTATGCCATTACAAGTCTGGCCACCTCATTAGGAAATGGCTCTGAAGAGGCGTGGGTTTGTGATTTGGTGAGGAAACATATGTGCCCTAAGACAAATGCACACAATGGCACCTGTAACGCATGAAATTGCACTCTAACACATGTAAAAACTTCCAGAGATTGTTATTCATGGTGATCACACCCTTACCAATACACCAACATTTAAGGATCCTTTCTAAAAAGCTTATTTTGCCAGTGCTTACCATCAATATTGACAATGGATTCTGGTCCAACAAGTTGACCTTCCCATAATCGCTCAGCTTTTCGTAACTTGATATTTGGCTCCAGAACACCAGTCAGAAGGGGAGGTTCTTTCAAGCTGAACAGAGCAGAACACAGATTTCATGACTTCTCACACAGATTTGCAAAAGCACTTGAGAAAGAAGTCAAGCAATTGATTTTACCTAGCTTGCCAACTGCTGCAAGCCTGACCCATACTCTCCACTCAGAGAGTTTCAAAAGAGAAAGCACAGGTCACAAACTGAAAATTGCACTTTGTTCATCAAGGATCATAAATTTCTTGTTTTGCTGCTCAGAAAAAAAGTTGCAATCATATATTCTTGGGACACTTCTAGAAGTCTGTACAACTTTAAGGCTAACAATACCTTCTTGGTTCATCATCCTTACACAATGCAAAGGATTTCAGCACTCTTTCAGCACACAAAAATTACTACTTTTCCTCAGTTAAATAAGCTGTTTGTATCAGAATGTTTTTTCTAGATATAGATTGCAAGTTTCTAAACAAATAGTTCTGAAATTTAAAAGCCTGTAATTTTATGAAACAGCAAAATCTAGCACCATTCATCACAGGGAAAAAAATTTAAGTACTAAATAATGTAAAATTCTTAGGAAAAAAAATGTTACAATAGTGTTTGAGCAGTAGGGGGGCACACACTTTCATACCACATCAAAACATGTGTTCTCATGACTTGAATGATTTCCTAGTGGTAAAAGACCAATGCAATGGAATAAATTGTACATTACCACAAACAGATTTCAAGTGAAATCTTAAAAAAAAAAAAAAAAAAAAAAAAAAAAAATTAAAATAAGGCTCAAATCTTGCAAATCCTTATTCACATAAATAGCCAGATTCACGTAAGCTGGATTTCTAATGAGCTACAGACCAAAGAACTAGGGAAGATGATGCCTACACAACTCCTGCATCCAGAAGCTACTAAGATGATTAAGAGACTGTAACATCTCTCATATGAGGAAAAGCTGTTAAAGCTGGGTTTCTTCAACCTGGAAAGACTGATGGTCAACGTGTATAAGCATCTGAAGGGAGGAAGCAGAGAGGATGGGGACAGATTACTTTCAGTGTACCCAGCAATTGGATAAGAAGCAAGAGACAAATGAAAACATAAGAAGCTCTATTGGAAAAGAAGGGAAAACTACTATATTGTGAGGGTTACTAAGCACTGACACCGGTTGTCCAGAGACGTTGTGGAGTTTCGTTCCTTGGAGATCTTCAACAGCCTACGGGGCAATGTGCTCTAGATGGCCCTGCTTGAGCAGGCAGGCTGAACCAGATGATTCTCCAGAGGTCCTCTGCACCCACAACCATTCTGTGAAGATAGGCTGATTTATTCCAAGTTGTTTCTACAGAAGACTTCAGGAATCTCATATGAAGTTTCATAACTTTATTCTTTATTTTAGTAGAAAATTATTTCCAGTGGATTAACAGCAGACTATTGGTAAACAAAACTGCTGTATGTCCTTTCACTGAAAGGACAAGGAGATGCTAAACGGCATCTCCTTGAATTGTTTCAAAACGCTTTCTAAGCACCATGGAGATGCATCTAGTCTGTCATAAAGATTGGAAGCATTTCTGGGAGCGAAGCTAACAAACTGCCTAAGAACACAGAGCAAGGCAAGTCAGTGATTTGGATAGGAAGAATAATTCTCCTGACCTTTTAAAAGGGACTTAAACTAAGAAATGCAGAATACAGTTACTCTGAATCATCTATCAGGAAAAGCTTTTAAAAAGTATCCTGTTCGCTTTTAGAATTTCTGATTAGCTACAATATATTTCATGGATACTTTTTTTTTTTTTTTTATTAAGCAAACCACGGTAAAAAGATTTTCCTCACAATTTGCAGCCATGGAGCTTATATCTAATAGCCTACTGGTAAGACAATGTGGCAGAGTAATTCTCTACCACGTTAACAGGCTCTTTCGACCCTAGAGATACTTACAGGGTTCTTCTTTTTCATTGAAAAGTTATTGAGCTGATCATAAATTTTAACAGATTGCTTAAAGAGATCTGCATTTAAATATAACACCTCAGTAAGATTCAGATAGTTCAAAGCACCCAATGGACCTAGTCAGGTTATCTGTTTCAGTTTCAAGTTTTGAATGAAGTCTCTCTTGGACAAAAATATAACATCAGGGGTACAGCCGGATCCCTAGCGCAAAGGCTGTTCTTATCTCACAAGAGGTGAGACCACATGCAAGTAAGTCACAAACTCTACTGACATCTTGGACAGCAAAAAATCATTTTCTAAATTAATGATCAAAAAGAAATTCAGCTCCTTCATTGCTCAACACTGAAACAACTGTGCAAGGTGGCTCAAAAACTGTGTATGCAGAGCAGGCCACAGTGATGGATAGCACTACAATCACTCCCCGATTTCCTCAGCACAATTTGATCACAGTTGACTTAAGTCTTATTTGCTGGAAAAAGCAGAAGTCATTCAAAAGCTACACTTCAATAGCATTGACTTGAGAGCAAAGTAAGGCTTTACCTTATGGGTTGGGGGTCTATAGGACAATCCAGTAGAACAATGGCTCCAAGCAAGGGAATAATTAGGGACACAGCCAAAGTCAAGAAGGTCACACGGAACACCTTGCCACTGTACGTACTGCCAAACAAGAAACACGATTACAAACAAACAATAAATAGGATCGTATCTTAAAAACAGCTTGACATAAAAATATATTTTGAAATCCTTTTATAGAAGGATTGAAATCCTTTACAAAAAAAAACCTGAAACACTTTTCCCCAAAACACCATCTCAAATGACTTTTAAGGTCCACTTTAACATATAGTCAGTATAATAAAAGGGGATATTTAACCAGTCTCAGTGTAACAGGATCATATGAAGTAACGCATTGCACAAGTGCTGTTTTCACACGCATTACAGGTTACAGCAGACTAAAAAACAAGAATTTGATTTTTTTTTTTAACTTGAACTTAAGACTTAATAGAGATTTCCATTTTAGCAAAAAATTAACCAAAGATATTTCAGAATTTTTACAAAAGCAGGAGCAATGAGGCATGGGTTTTTGATCAAGAAAGAAGATGGTTCATCTCAGCACATTTAAAGATATCAATCAGACTTCTGCAGAGAAGAGCAAAGCACAAAGCTCAACAACTCCTCATCTTGATCTAGAAAAGCAGTTCCCACAATTTTAGCAACTCTGAAACACCACCTGGCACAGCCAGCCAGTCTCCACATAGTATTAGATCAGGACAAATAGTTTAGCCCTATGGCTCTAAACTAAGCCTTGCATATTTCCATGGTGCTGTCTTTGATCAGTAGCTCAAAGTGAATATTTGGGGCAAAGGGAGGGAGAGGCTGGTTCCTCCCTCAGCACTCAGCCAGAAAAGGGGCAGCTTCTGGAGCCACCGCCTCCAGCCTTGCGCAAAATAAGAAAGCAGGAACGGGCGGGTTCTTGGCATCACTGCTGGAGTCCCAGCAATAAGAGGCAGGGTTGTGTTTGTGCAAACACTTCTCACAAAAAAAGAAAAAAAAAAAGAAAAAAATACAGCTCAAGCGGATCACCCTATAGGGGATCTTAGGCAGCCAAAAGCAACTGCCTCATTCTGAGGACCCTGAAGGGCAGGGAGGAGAAGCTGCAAGGTGCGTGCTCACATCCAAGGAGTGGCACTGCTTTGGTTCACCACCTATTGCAAGTCATCAACCACTTTATATAGTGGAAAGCTAAGCAAACCACAACACAACAGCACAGTTATTGCCTTAAGTTCTAGTAGGAAACAACACAGAACTGGGAATGGGATCTTATTTAAGCCAGCCACATAATAAGGTTATTTTTAGACAAATGCTGGCTATTCATTAAACCACAGCCAAATATAAACAGAGTTAAAGCCAAACGGTACACCTTTCCTGAGATGAAAACACTGTGGGGAGAAACAACCCAGTGAGGAGCCAGGTGAACACAAAACACCAGAGAGGAAGGAACCATCTCCATTCACCCCAGGCCTGGCAAATAGCAGCTGAGGCCCTGCACACCCAACTCCAGGCCCTTTCACCTTCCTTAAGCCAGAACAGCCCCTCACAGCACACTGGTCAAAGCAAACCTCCCTCCGGCCAGGTCAGGCCAGGCCAGGCCAGGCCACATGAGCCGCTCACGTTCTGTAGCCAGATTTCCCTCGGACCAGGTCACTCATCTCCTCACCTCACAGCTCCGGCCAGGCCCTCCCACCACAGCACCCACCTGGGTCCACACGCAGATGGACCCCTTGCCCCAGGCCAAGCCAGGACTTTCCCGGCTCTTCAGAGCCCAGATTGGGCTGCCTCTGCCCAGACCCTCACTGTCACCCTTTCCTCCCACCTTCCCCACTCGGGGCCCACCTGCCCTCTTTGGCCTCCTGCGCCGGACTGTCCTCGGTGATCACCTGCGGGCGGAACGGGTGGCGCTGCCGCAGGCCCTCGGCCTCATTCATGTTGCCTCAAGCACCGCCCGCCGCCGCCGCGCGCTCCCGCACCGACCCCGGCCGCGC
>JAWLRI010000200.1:304531-362414 GCA_034781795.1 Crypturellus tataupa | reverse complement strand
GAGGAGAGGCTGAGGGAGCTGGGCCTGTTCAGCCTGGAGAAGAGAAGGCTGAGAGGGGACCTGATCAGTGTCTATAATCAGTACATCAAGGGAGGCAGTGAGGAGGATGGGGCTGGCCTCTTTTCAGTGGTGGCCACTGACAGAACCAGAGGAAATGGCCACGAACCTAAAACACCAGAAGTTCCATAGGAACTTAAGGAAAATTTTTTGGACAGTGAGGGTGACAGAGCACTGGAACAGACTGCCCTGTGGAGTCTCCTCCTCTAGAGATGTTCAAGACCCACTTGGATGCAGCCCTGTGCCACGTGCTCTGGGTGGCCCTGCGTGTGCAGGGGGTTTGGACTAGATGACTTCTAGAGGTCCCTTCCAACCTTAGGCATTCTGTGTTCTATGATTCTATGACTCAAGGCAGATGGCAGCTTTGGCCAAGCTTCACATGCCAGAGTCACTGGGAGATGTCCATTTGCTGCTATCAAATCCAGGCAGAGAAGGAGCAGCTGCTGCAGGTTCCTCAGTTTCAAGAAAAATGTCAGAGAAGCATGTAAGCCTTTGAAGACTCTGTCTGCACAAAACTTGCATGTGTCCCATATTGGGGATCTTGATGTGCTTCTGTGTGAGCCTGAAAGCCCTGTGTTGGTTGTGGTGCTTCCTTTCTTCTCCCTTCCCCTTCCATGGAGCGTTGGCCCTGAGCTGGCCCTGGCTCTTCCTGGCAAGCAGCTGCCTCCAGCTCAGGGTCACCTCAACTGAGAGACAACAGTCCTCAACAGGGGCTGTTATCTGGGGAGCTGATTCTGGCCTGTGTGTTTTTAGACATTAGCTGAAAATCCAGGCAAATCGCTTTCCAGCTGCGAGTGCCTCATAAAACATTCACTCCCGTCCCTTATTAACGGCTCTTTGTGACCAAGGATGCCTGGCTGGTCACCCGGTATTGCTGCTGATCCCCTCAGCAAAGGACGGCGTTCCCTAGCCCGCGCGGGCTGAATGGCGAGCGGTGACTAATGAACAGCTGGTATGAATTCTTGACGCTCCCGGAATCCAGAAATATTTTGATGAATTCTGGCAGCAGGCCAAATATTTGCAAAGTAATGACTAAGGTGGTAATGAACCAGAGCTGAATGGCTTATTCGTGTTCAGAAGCTCAGACGCTTATTCCCGCACGCAGCCAGCATCTCTGGCCCGGCGCTGGTCCCTCCTGGGGCCCAGGAGGCCGCGGGTGCCTGGGGCTGCTGCTGCAGGATGGCTGAGTTCAGAAAGTGCTGTATTAAGTATTAAGCCACTGAGAATTTCAGGCCATTGGAGATATATCCTGGACCAATTCTTCAGCAGAAGCAGTGGGATAAAATCTTGTCCAAGGTTAAGTGAAAACATAATGTATTTCTGAAGTGAGTCCATCTAACTGCTTGTGTTACCAGAAAGAACACAGAACAGAATCCTTTTTGGCCTGGCATCTAATTTTATAAATGGTAGGTTGATATGTTTACAGATGCTGACAGGCACAAAAAGATCTTGTCCTCTTCTAATGGGTCTTCAGAAAGTCGAGTCTCTCTTGATTTGCATAGACATAAATACACATGATCAACATATCCCTCATACAATCTTCCTGCGTTGCTGGGTACCGATGTGCTTTGTCTTCCAGTCTTCCTGGAGAAGCAGAGGTTTTTTAATCTCTAAGTATAGGCACATAACGAAGGATGGGCTAGGAATGCCTCCTCACACATTTTCTTGGATAGATTCATGCAGGCATCTCAAATTAAACTAAGCTCTGCCCAGCAAATGGCCTCAGTTTCCCTTTCCCTTCTTTAAAAGGGATTTATTGTAGTGATAAATGAATTTAACTGACAGGCAAAACCACAGATGGACAAACATGAAAGATTGATGTAGCCAGATGGAATCATGTTTGTTTTAATCCACAATCAGTAGGCACAGCAGCGACAGCCTTTTCATGCTGCTTTACAGGAATCAGGCTCTCTGAAACTTGATTAGAATTATGTCATGAGAAATAAATAACCCAGACAGAGCCAGAGATAAGAGAGTGCAAAGCAGCAGCAGTGAAACACTGCTCTGGGGGGAAAAATGCTCCTAGAAGCTGTTGAATATAGCAAATCCAAAAGCTGAGAGCAATAAATTGAGTGGGAGAACTCGCTGGCTGCTCCTGACCCCGAGAGCCACGGAGGAAGCTCTGCAGCACGCAGGGGTGCCGAGTCGGGCTGTGCGCACCGGCACACGCGGGTTTGCACCCACAACACCTGCAAAGAAGGATCCTCACACACCTCAGAAGAGCAGCCTGGGGCACCCACAGTGAGAGAAGGGAAAGGTGGGGGAGGTCCAGGATTTTTCCCTGAAGGAGAAGCCTGGAGGGATGGATGAGGTCTGACCTGGGCAGCAATGTGCACGAGGCTCTGCTTGCCTCCCAGCGCCTGCTGGTCTCGCTGCCCGGCTGTGGACGGGCCGCTTGTGGCCGCAGAGCCGTCTGCTGGAGAGAAACGCAGCGCTGAAACGGCAAAAGGTATATCCTGTCAAACACCTTTTTTTTCCCTGCTGCTACAGCTAGCCCCTCCTCACCCCACGAGCAAAAGCCCCATGCAAAGAGCCCGCCGACTTTGGTGGGACACAGCCCTGGTGGTCCCCGGGACCTCTCCAAAGCAGGTGAGCAGGACCAGGGTTTCCCCTGCGTTTAGAGACTTGAGACCAGTGCACGGCTTACTCGTGTGAACCGTTTCTATTTGCTCACCGCTGGATTTGGAAACAGAAATCTCGGTGGCTGATGAAGTCCTCTCGCCCCTCTGGAGCCCCTGACACTTTTGTCCCAAACCGGCTCTAGTTGTTAGCGCTTTCCAAGAAAAGCAGCAGTGTTTTGCTAAAAGTGCTGGCTGGCAGCAGGTTGGCATTAGGTTTCTTTGTTAAAAGATGACAGAGCTTAGTTTTTTGGGGAGAAAGAAAAGTCCTATTGATATAATAACATCATGCCAGGCAGACAGCCCTGCTTGTGTAATCCCTTTGGAGCACAATGACGTGTTGCAGCTTTAGCATTGTGTCCAGCTGAAAAGTGGCCGCGATTTGCCAGGCCAAGGAAGTTATCCTGACTGACACCTCCACAAAAGGAGGCAGTTGGAGCTGCGGGGCCAGGAAGCCCACCTGAGGCCTGGCGGGGAAAGCGGAGTTGGGGGGCTGCCTTTCCCTTGCATGGGTGAGAGGCCCCCTCATGCAGCGACAGGAGCCTTCTGCTGCGGGTAACATCCCCGGTGCAGCTTTTTGCACCTGCTCTTTGGATTTTGGAGTTTTTCCTGAAGCCCTTCCCCAAGAAGGAGGAAGGAGCACAACAGACTGTCACCCTGTGATGACAGTAAGGAAGGCTGGGCATTTTACAACACGATAAGCAGACAATTACCCAAGACACACAAGTGTTTGACAAGTACTATCATTCTGGGGAGAAGCAGATAATAAATAAATATTAGAATAATAAATAAATATTAGCATACTTCTTATCAGACATCTCTGTCATTACAATTTACTGTCATTATGCTAACACACTGCCTCGTTCAATCAGATATCATAGGAACTATAGCAAAAGATGGAAAATGTGAGCAATGTTGTGCTAATTATGTACATTACCAACAAAGCAGAGAGAGCTTTTTTATGTTTGAATGAAAACACATTGATAGTTTCTGCTTATCCAGTATTAGCAATTAGCTGTAAGTGGAACACTGATATTACTAAATCTGACAGCATTATGCAAGCAGAATCAGATGTTTGCAAAAGCTTAATTTTCACTTTGTAGTTTTTAGCAAATGACTCTCGCTATTAAAAGCGAGATGAATGTGACAATGTTTCTTTGCAAAGAGTTCAAGATCTGTATGAGGCACAATGACATAGGCTGCAATTTGCCTTGGGTATAGATGGCCTCTTAGTATTCTTTTTCACTTCACTATGAACTTGAGTGAAATTCAGCAAAAACAAGAACAAGTCTGGATTTTCAAGACATTGACCAGGACTTGCTTTAGACTAGACACCAATTTTTTGGCAAAGATCATGGATCTTGTAGATATTTATGTCACCTGATGGTCTGAACTTTGCGTTCGCAACATAACCAGGCAGTTGATAAACTTTGTAGCTGAAAACCTGTTGCAAAGCTTTACGTGGATATGCACTAACCTTTCTCTAATTTTAAAGCATTACTTCTGGCAAAATATCAATTTCTGTGAAAAGTGGCTTATTACAACTGCTTCTGTTGCAATGAATCATCACCAAGGTGTTTGCAAAAATTACTTCAGGGCTAAACTCAGCTACCATCCCTGTGCTGATAGATCCAGGTCATCCAGAAATCCTATTGAAGAGCTTCATGAGTCTCATGCTAGCCCTTTTCAGAGAGTGAACTTCACCCAAACATGAGACATGGACACCAATAGCACCAGTGAGTGCAGGTGTCAGCTGGCAAAGCAGCTCTCCTCTTGGAAACTAACACCTCCAAGTCAACATCCTCATCCAGGAAAAGAGGGTTAGCCTTTTAGTGATCATACCTTTACAAAATACACCTTTCCCTTCTGATTAAAAGAGCATCTGCAGCAGCCCAGCCTGAACTACCAGCATTGGCATTATGCATTTGGGGGTGCCATTAGGAATTCACATTGTGCAAAGAGCCAGCACAGATGTTTTGTAGCTTCAAAGTCCCTCTCTGTCCCCTTGAATAAGAATTTTGTTACCTAAATGTTGAGTAGTTCTGTGCTATCCTTCAAAATCGGCATGGCATTCCCCTGAATTACCTGAAATTCCCTGAAAATGAGGGCAAACTGCTGTGGAATAATCAAACCCACCGCTGCCTCAGATGCTCAGAGACTCCAGGCTGAGCCTGGCTGAGGCAGATGTTGGTTATGAAGAGAAATGCATCACTTGCAGACTTCAACAGCACTCCTAGCTAAGACAGAGACATTTTTGACAGCTTTCCATCGAAGTACTGACCAGGCCTGAACATGTTTAATTAGTGGGATCTGACGTGTGCAAACCCTGAGGTTATATTAGACTTCCTTCTAAATTTGGACACACACTTTGAACTAGCAATACAGGAGTTAAAAGCACCATGTAAACAGGATTAGACTTGGCCTGCAAAACCTTGACTTCTTCCTTTTCTGAGGGGAGAGGAGACAGCAGGCAAACACACGACACAGCAGATGTTGCTCACAAAACGGCTAGTAGGGCTGCAAACACACCTTGCAACACGCGTCTCTGAGCATGTAAAGACACGGTGTGCCTG
Source organism: Crypturellus tataupa (assembly GCA_034781795.1). Classification (NCBI taxonomy): domain Eukaryota; kingdom Metazoa; phylum Chordata; class Aves; order Tinamiformes; family Tinamidae; genus Crypturellus; species Crypturellus tataupa. The sequence continues at coordinate 357,166 of JAWLRI010000200.1, read as the reverse complement.
GGGTCCTGCAATGGGCATCAGTGCTTGCAGGTGGGACGATGCTCCTGAGTCTCAACCACAGCGGGGAGGGAGCCACTCACGGCCCTGCCAAGCACCGACTGAGGTCAGGAAACCCAGATCCCATAGAGAGAGCTGGCAAAATCCACCCAGGCAAAACATCTGTGTGGAAAAAAAGGATGGGTTCAGGGAAAAACCTTGTGTTGTGGCCCATGGTGCAGACATGCTGGTGGAGAAGCTCTGAAGGAGATTTGCTTCATGTCCGTGAAGTTCAGTCTAAGCGCATGGGAATCCAGATCCTGACCTGATCTCTTGACAGTGTATATAAATATTAAATTATACTGATTTGTTCAGTATCTGGATATAATCATGGATATCCCCTAGTTGTACAACATGGTGACATGGTTGTGCTCAGAAATATGTGTTCACAGCATCCCTCTCCCCTCCCCAGCATCAACGCCCTCAGCACTAACCTCCCTGGGCTAGCCAGAATCCCTTCATCTCTATTTCTTTGAGTTTTAAAAATCCCTTATGGACTATTTTGTCCATTGGGGACTGGAGTAGAGAAATCTTCCAGCTGACGAAAAAAGCATAATATCTAATTTAGTTACTTTGAAGCAATCCAGTAAAGCCATCCAGATTTCTGTTGTCAAACAGGATCTTTAAGGTGATAGCTTGCATATACAATTCCCATTGTTCTGCTGAGTTATTTGCTATGCACTCAGAGCAGTCTGTAAAATGTTTTTCCCTATATATATAATGAGAAGGAATTTTACACAAGTAAAGAATTCCCCATGCTGCCGTTTACAGATATGATTTAACAGCTCTTGCCTCAGAGAGCTTAACAGAGAAATATCTTAATCCTGAAAGGTATCTAAGATATTATAAAAGGGGTTAGCAATGGCAGTGAGAACTTAGGGCTGGCCCAATTTTAGGACTCATTCTGCCTGGTGCAACAAAAGAAGAGCTTTAACTTTGGGAATGAGTGTTCAATGGTCTTGGAAAGAAGTGCACAAAAGTCAAAACATCTCCTGGAAAATCTGAAAATACATCCTCTTGTTCTCCTTAAATAATTTTCCCTCATTCAAAATAATTGCAGAGGAACTTGCTGGAGTGGTTTCCTGTGAAGGCCTTTCATATGTAATTTAAAAAGTGTTATATGGACTCTCCATATCATCAAGTAGAAATGTCCATCACCCAAAAGTGTTTTATTTTTGTTTTATATATACACATCCATATGAACTCAGATTTCTTTGTTCCTTTGGGACATTGGTCTGTTGCTTTTGACCCAGTCAAGTTCTCTATCTCCTTTTCATCGGTCTTTATGAATCCATTTCAAATTCAGTGCTGAAAATGAACAAGTCACTTGGAAGCAGGCCAGCCTTATTCTGGTTACTGATGCAGTGTGAGAAGATGTAGCACTGTCAGCTACAGTCCATCTGTGCACAAGTGCAGCGACAAACATACAAATGTATCTACAGGAAGAAATTTAGCTTCATTCTAAGAAGAAATTTCAATAGCCTGTTTTAAGTAAAAATAGCTAAATAAAAAATAAATTGAACAGATTGTGCATTTTCACAGTCGTTCTTTTTTCCCCCCTTACTGTATATTCTAGTACTTGAAGAATACCCCCTGGATAATAGTTTTGTAAGCCAGGGTCCTCTGCTCTGTGCTTCATGGTTAGAGGCAGTTCATGAATACAAGTTTGCTGCAGTGGCCTGGACACTGGCATCCCCGGTGAACCCCTGGAGGAATCTCTCCAAGAGAAAGACTGCCAGCTGGATGCGATTGCCTCCTTTATAAGACTGTTAAAACGTGTAAGAAGCACAGAATGCATTCCTGCCTCCATCAATGGTTGCAATTCCTTTCTCCTTCACAAAGTTCCTCCTTCTCCTTCTAGTAACTCACCTTTGTTGGTGGAGAGGGAAGAGTCAGTATTTGCTGTTTAATTCCAGCTGCAGAGTCTGACTTCCTTTGTCTTTGACAAAGCACACATCCACAAAACAAGTAGTGCTATGAAGTGGTATATTGATTTTAGATACTCTCTTGAGGCTTTCAGGCTACAGCATTACTGTTCAACCTTACAGGCTGGGAATCACGGGCAGGTGGGAATCACAGGCAGACCAGCCACAGCAGCCATTTGTTCACTCTCCTGCTTGAGATTCCCATCAAGGACTTCAACTGGAGATTTTTTTTGTGTCTTTCTCCAGCGGGCACAGGCTGGGGAACAACATGTTCACTTACCCATAACTCACCCTAGCTTTCAAATTATGTCATCCATCCTTTCCATTTGCATTAATTTCTTTCTCTTTTTCTCACTTTTTCCATGAGCAGCTGATTTTCAGGTCAGTGGAATGGCATTATCTGTCACTTGCCAACAGGTGATCTCACCTAGATGTAAGTCTGTATGCTCCTCCTAATGGGATCCTGGCTGCATCAGGAGGAGCGTTGCCAGCAGGTCAAGGGAGGGGATCCTGCCCCTCTGCTCAGCTCTGATGAGGCCGCACCTGGAGTATTGGGTGCAGTTCTGGGCTCCCCAGGATGAGAGGGACGTGGAGCTTCTAGAGAGGGTCCAGCCGAGAGCGATAGATGATTAAGGGACTGGAGCATCTATCGTATGAGGAAAGACTAAGAGAGCTGGGCCTGTTTAGTCTGGAGAAGAGAAGACTGAGAGGAGATCTGATCAACATGTTCAAGTATCTGAGGAGAGAATGTAGAGAGGATGGGATCAAACTCTTCTCCGTGGTGGCCAGTGACAGGACAAGGGGTAATGGGTACAAATTAAAACACAGGAAGTTCCAACTCCATGTGAGGAAGAACTTCTTTCCTGTGAGGGTGGCAGAGCCCTGGCACAGGCTGCCCAGAGAGGCTGTGGAGTCTCCTTCTCTGGAGATCTTCCAAACCCGCCTGGATGCCACCATGTGCCCCGTGCTCTGGGTGTCCCTGCTGGAGCAGGGGGTTGGACTAGACGATCTCTAGAGGTCCTTTCCAACCTCAACCATTCTGTGATTCTGTAGGCCTCAATTTTTTAAAAAAATGTCATTCTCCACCTCCCTGGACAGACTACCTATGTTGGGAGGTACAATGTAAAATCTAGATCAATATTTCTGACTTCCTTTCTTCCAGGAATACTTGCCAGAACTGAATGTCTTTTTGTGAATTATGCCTCATCATTTTAATCTCTACATTAATCTGTATGCATTTTTTTTCTACTGAGAACATGTCCAAACTTAGCATTTTCTACTGATTTCACTGCCATCCTCCTCCCTTTCCTGTTCATTAATAAGGTTACTAAAACATGTTATTGACCTTTAATATGATTTATTATGTGTTGCTGCTTCCATGACTAAGGGAGACTATTGGTGGGTCAGGTATGTCTTCACTGTGCGTGGAATATCTCTTCGTCCCCGTAGTTTGTCTTGCCTACAAGACGGACTCCTTAGTAGGGGCACGCAATGCACCAGTGCAGCATCATACACCCCTTCTTACTTCCCTTCCTCCTGAGACAGAAGTTATTTATTTGTGATTGTACATCTCCAAAGCGCTTTAGCAAGAGCCACGAGTCTTCCCTGACCACAGTGTTCAGGTACGTTAACAGCTATGGTACAGGATTTTCAAAGAAGTTAAGCTATGAAAATAACACACTGCAGTGATTCTTTTTATCTATCTATCTATCTATTTATTTATTTATTTATGGCTTGGATTGTTTTTTGCCTTTTTTGCTGTCAAGTTGGATCTTTCTGGCATTTGTTTCTCACTGCCTCTCTCCTCTTCCCGTAGGTGCTAGTTCTCAACAGTAGTGCTGAAAATTACTACCTTTAGTCAAGCTGTTTCTTGTCTGCACACTAAAATTTGTAGAAAACTCGTTAAAGTTTCATTGTCCACCTGTGTAAAGCTGGACAAAGACCTTATATATCAAACATTTTGCCTTTTCCAATTCTAATGACTAATGACTAAATGTTAGCAATGAAATTCAAATTTCCTGTTTGCACAGAAAATCCCAATAGAATAGGTAGCAAACAAAATATGCATGAATTCTGTAGCAATTCCTTGTCTTGCTCCCATCTCATTAGAAGCAAGAATGTCTTTCACCTGCATGACAAATCTACTCAGCATTGCCCTTGCTGGGGGCTTCCTGTGAACCCCTCTCCACCGCAAGCCCCGCTCTCCAAGCTGGAGGAATGGCAACCGCACCTGACGACAGTCAGAAAAACGACTCTTTGTGGACCGTGCTCCATATCCTCTCCATGCGCTGGCTGGGCGGTTTATGGGCGAATCGCCCTCCAAGAACAGGGACTGTTTCTGGCCAGACTAGGGAACAGTGGGAGCGTGCCGGCTTCTGAAACGCCTTGTGCACCCTTCCAGCGACTGCCTGTGATGGTCCTGCATCCTCACGAGCAACTGTGGTTTCACTATGGTATCATACGACCCCCTGCTGGTCTCGTTTTTCTCCTGAGCATTTCTTGTGCTGCCAATCATTCTGCCTTTCCCTCTCAGCATTCTTCACCGAGTCACCCTTCCCAAGCTCTCCTTCCTGAGGAAAATAAAGCAACGTTTTCAGGACAGGCAGGTTCTGCGTCAACCGGAGGTGCCCAGTGTTATTCAGGCCCCGCTATAGGGGCGGCGGCGATGGCCGTCAGAAATTGACTGTATCTCAAGCTAATGAGTTGTCAGAAATTCGGCCCCATCCGCCGCCTCCCGGGCAGGTTATTATTATGAGGGCTGTCAGTGGCGGGCGAGGACGGGGTAAGCAATACATTCTGCAGCCAGCGGGGAGCTGCGAATGTGTTCGCCCAGGATCAGCGGGGTGCTGTGGGAACAGGCCTGCCCCGAGCGCTGCCACCAGGGCCTACCATTCAAGCGAGCGCCGTGGGTTCATGGCGAGCGCGGGGAGCTCGCCTCTAATGTATGCCCTAATGAGTCGGCCGAGGGTGTCCTGCCTGCCTGAATGTCTGCAGTGTGGCAAAGCGAAGTGGACATTCCCATACAATAGTGGGCTTAAATTCAGCTTCTCACCGACGCCTCATTCACGGGCGGAACGGCTTTTGTGATACCTATAGAAGGCGAGTACAGTAGGTCACTTGGCTGACTAATGGGAGCTGACAATTGCATATCTATCCGCACCTCCGAGCCATCCGCACGCACTCGGGAAGGGAGGCGCTTCGCCTTTCCACGTTCGGCCAGCTGCTAAGAAGAGTGGAAAGACACGTATCTTTTTGCGCTTTAGGTGCTCACAGAGCTTTGCTGCACAAACTGATGCATCCCGGCAGCACCATTTTCACTTCCTGAGCGGCGGGTAGAACAGCAAGGGTTCTCTCCTGCTTGCATCCGCCACCTTTTAGATGATGTCTCCTTTCTCCCACCCGTTGTTTGACATCGCTGCAAGGGAGAGACTGACCCCCTCTTCGTGTTGTAGGGTGTCTCCCATAGCAGGCACTCAACCTTGCGTAAGCCTTCCAGGTGCTAACACCATGCTGACACCAGAAATGTAACAGTAATGGTCATGTTACTCATAAATACTCCTGCTTTATAAATGAGAACGCATAAATTCAGGACCTGCTGAAGGCCACTTGCTGGGTCAGTAGCAAGGGTTAGACCCAGAAGTAAGCCTGCTCCTGGAAGCAGACCCATGCCCGTAGTGACAGATTGCCTCGAAACTGCCGCGTGCCTTGGTCTACCCAGGCAGAGCATGAACATCTGCTGGCACCCACAGTGCATCCACTGGCTGCTGCAGCTATGGTGCTTGCCTTTGAGTATATATGAAGTTAGTAGTAATTCTTCTGCCTTGATTAGGTGCAGAGCACTTGAAAAAGAAAAATCCCCAAATTTTCCATGGTAAACAGATACTCTGGATTGCTGTGCTGAGTAAAGTTTTCTCTTTCTTCAGGACACCGTTTTCCCCTCAATAGAGGTTCTTGACGAAAAACACAGGGCTATGTACCATTCCCACATGTGGTCCTCTCTGAGATGAATTAACTGTGGCTTGTGTTACCTTGGCAGCTTTGTATTTTGTACCATTTTTTTAAAATAAATGCTTGTTTTTGTCCTTTTGTCATGCTGAAGCCTTCAAGCTTTCTCAGTGCAGCCTTCATCTCAGTCAGCAATCTCAGTTACCAGCTTCTCCTCTTACTGAAAGTTTATTCCATGTGGGATCAGAAATGTAAAACATTGTAAAATTGCTGTGTCAGTACTTCATACTGGGGCTGAAGGAGAAGGGAAATGTCACTTGGGTTGAGACAAACGTAATTTATGCGTTGACTCTATTGAGCCAGAGCAACTTAGTTCTTGATTTGATATGAAAGCTAAGATGCTACAGTGATAAGCAGAGGAAAACCACACGAGAAATAGAGAGGAGGCAAATTACTATGATTTTTTTTTTCTAAATGTGTTCATTAAGGATACTATTTTGCTTGGGATGCAAAACTCTACTGTCTTTTTGCTCTTAAAAAGAACAACGGCTCACTGGAAGTGTGGGAAATATGTTTTAAAAAACGCAGTAAATGGAACACACGTCAGTAAAGACAGCTCAATTTCGTTACGGTGGTGTGATCACAAAAACATTTTCTACCATGCAACTTTTAATTAGTCTCGCAAAAAATTATTCTGCTTCACTTATACAGAGTACAGTAAATGGCTACGTAAATGCGTACGGAATGAAATAAATATGCTTTGTTCAGATGTGGTGACCTTTGGGAGAAAAAGATGGTAAGAGAATGAAGTTTCTTTCTATTTCCCCTTGTATTTATAATACAGCAAGTCAATGCTCCCTCATGAAATACAGTAATTATGATAAAAAATAAACTGAAGTGAACTTCTTCACTTCACACTTCAACAATCTTCCAGCCATACAGGCGCATTCATGCATGTATGGCTGTCATTTCCAATCCAGACAATTTTTGATAAGCTTTAGCCATTCTGAGGTGCTGCCAGTTTGAGTGACAACCTTGATACCTGCAACTAAATGGTTAATCTGTTCACCATTGTGAATATAATCAGTGGTCTCAGACACAGGAGAATACCACATTTTTCTGATGTCTGAAATAAAAAGTATGTTAGTAAATAACAGCATGTATTTACACATATATGTGGCACTTAAAATATCTGTTCACATGTAGTGTATTGCATTCATTGTTCTGCAGTATCACATATGTTTGTTTATAATACATACTAGACAAGTACCTACTAAACGCATATAAATAAAGCATAGAAAAATAGCATATTTAAAAAATATGTTAAATGGATTTGCCTTTGCTATAAAGATAAAAAGTATTAAGTAGTGCTATTCATTAACAACAATGTATCACACTATTTCAGATGTAAAACACCAGACTTTTAGTCATTTTTGCAGTATGAATTTATAATACAATTTTGCAGGCAATTCCCATGGAGTGTACTTAGGGGCATTCTGTCCTTGAAAATGCAGTGATTACTTCCATCCTGCTGCTATTTAAATATACTTGGAGATGATGTATACTTCCAAATGTGAATAAAACAGAAACAGCAAAAGCAAAGGTTATGTGGACCAAGGGTGTTTTGTTTCCCTTCATTTGCTAAAGACATTACAGCTCTGATCAATGTGCTTAACTTGCACCTTTTAGCCCATTATCTGAGTTGGAGTCAACTTGGCAACATCACAAATGTTGTGGGTTTTTTTTGGTTATAAGAGCTGTTGTTCACCCATATGTCTCCCCAGCCTCAAATCCACAAGTCTGCAGTATTTTCCATTTACAGATAGTAACCTAATGTTTACTGTTCAGGAAAAAAAAATACAGCTTTACGCAAATAACCTTTTTATTTTCAGAGTAAACTCACTGAAATTCTGCCAAATACGGGACTGCCAATAAGAGACCTGCAAAGAAATCTATTATATGAATGTCACATCAGAAGAACACTGGATATCTCAGAAGACATCTGAGGAGATAAAGATTCTTCAGTCTGGTAGGTGCCCCAAAAGCAGAGAGAAGAATCATTGAGGTCTCAGCCCACACAGGCTGGGAGAAAATCCCTCCCCAGACCTACCTTTCCCCGTGCGGCCGCTGCCACCCCTCCCCGCTGGTGGGGTTCTCCATCAGGCAGCTGCACGACACACATTACAAATCTCAGAGTTTTGCAGTTAAAATGCTGCATTTCCCCCTTATCATGCAATCTGGAGGGGCACTTGAGTTGCCATGCACTTTAATTTACCATGAATTATGTTATGAGCTACTTTATGTAAAATAATATTGTCATTAAAGTTCTTGGAGTTGCAACACAGCAGTGCTGCAAATTAAACAAAATCGTTTTTCTCCAGGTTTCACATCCGTTGTTAAATAAATCTTTAATCGTATCATTTAACCCTGTAAATCCCCTTTCCTAGAGATAAAACATGATAAGATGCCCTTTATGGAGCATTTAAAGCAAGAGCCTACAAAGCCACAGATGAGCTGAAGCATTTTGTGTCCCATGCAGAGAAGCACGTAAATCCACAGTATCACAACTCTGAACTAGGCTTTTCCCCTTTCTAATTATGTATCTTTAGCAGTCTGTCCTGACAAGCAGTCCCTTGTCCTATGTGAGGTGACCATATAAAAGAAAAACAGTATCAGTTCAGTGCAATCTACAACTGATCCAAACATTAAGGATAATTTTAGAAATAAAACACCAGAAAATATTCAAAATAATGCATGGATATTCTAAATGTTTTTGATTGTGCAGCAATCAAAATACTGTTTTCCTATCTTACCCAGTATACCTTGCATAGAATCTATATTGAATGTATGTATTTATTAAGTGAAGTTGGTAATTTTATGATTAAGTTCACACATTTTCCATTCTAAGCTCTTTTTTCTTTAGCTGCTTATAACTTTGGCAGGCTTTACTGTTTGTATAAACATTTACAGGAGGCAGATCTCTAGAAAAGCTTTCCTGGAAGCAGGAAATATCTGCATCAAGATGATATTTTTCAAGAAATTTTCAGCCAAGGCCATGTCCAAAACAGTGCTTGAGAAAACATAGGTTATTTTCTCCTTGTTTAAAACAATATAGTATGTTCTGGAAAAAAAAAATATATAATGAGCTCTGGAGCGAAGCCTTGAATGTAGCAATAAATGTTGAGGATATGAGTATACTTATGGGTATACTCATGAAAATCAGCTAAAATCAGGCCACATTAATACAGTCTAATCCTCCAAACAATCACAAATTGCACGTGCTGGTTGGAACGAGCTGGATGAGACACCAGGTCTCTGTTTGTTGGCAGAGAAGCAGGTCTATTTCAATTGTTTTTATTACTCAGACAAGCTTAAGTATCTCTCTCCTGCATTGCTGTAAACAGTATGGTCAGTGCCTAATCTCCTCTTGACTCGCCTGGTCAGCACCTACAGCTCGCAAGTCGGTGCAGGACTGCGGGGCAGCTGCTGACCCCCTCTTGAGCACACACTTCTACTCACCTGGGTGGCCTTCCCCAATACCTGTGGAGCAAACTGCCATTAGAGGAGTCAGCAGCATGACAGCGGTTGGAAAGGAACTGAGAAATGGGTTGCAAATGCCTTGTCTGCACCCAACAGAAACAAGAAGTAACAGGAGAAGGGGCCGGCACTATTCGGAAGATGAGAGGTACTAAATGGAAGCCAATGGATCTGAGACCCTGCCACTGCTGAGGACACCCGTGCTTGGTAGCAATAGCGGCTGCTGTCAAATACTGTGAAGAGCAGAAGAACATGAGAAGGGACACATGTGGCGGGACACAAGTGGACGCACCAGGAGCCCCAGGAATTGCTTGTGCATCAGGATGTAGAAACTGTTCATTGCAGCTCACCAGGCTCCTTGTGCCCAAGTAGGGAAGCAAATGACACGTAACGTGCCTCCTCACAAAAGGCAAAAAGAGGCCAACTTTACCCTCTGTGCTTGTAGGAAGGAAAATATCTGCTGCATAAAAAAACGGACAGAGGACCTCTGTCATTTGACTTTACCTGAGCTTTACCTGAGCTCTCCCAGCTCAGGAGAGGCCCTCATGATGATGCCCCATGACCACTCAAGTGGTAGAAGTTCCTGGTCTCACAGGCAAGGTGGTGGTTGTTGTCCTCCAGCAAAAACAGGGGCCCTGGGCTCAGGCTCAAGTCAAATGTGACATATGGACATAATCCATTTTCAGGGTGCAGGGAGGGTTGGGTGCATTTTGTCTGCAGCCCCTTCATGGAAAAGAGATTTCCATATCCCGCTGCCCCATGAAGAACAGGGTCTCGCCAGGATAACTGTTTGCCCAGGAAGGCTTCAGCATGAAAAATGGATAATTGACGTTTAAAAACTGTTGTTTGGTCTGTATCCCCACCTCCAAAATTTTAGTTGCAGATAGAGTTTAAAAAAAATCAGAAGAAGGATATACCTCTACAGTTAAAATGTAACTGTTGCTGCCTAACATGGAGCATCTCCGGCATCAGCCAAATTTTCTGAGCTCTGTTCAGGCGGATTTCTCAAAACACAAACTCTTGAACCACTTCTGTGATTTGAAGCCAGCTATTAGTTTCTATTGAGATGTTTGTGTGAAAGCAGCTTCCAAATTCCTCCTGCAAAATGCCTGATTTCCCCCCCTTCTTTGACACACACACAAGAATCTACCCTATTATTTACACAGATCACTTTGTTCAAGAATTCCACCTTATTATTTATACAGATCACTTTGTTTTCTTCAGTACATAGTTTCAATTCCAATTCATTAATGTCAAAACATAAAAGAAACAACAGCACATGAAGCAACGAAAGTTTGCCAAAAGCAGAAGATAACAGCTGATAATTAAGGAAGTCCCATTATTTCTTGGCAGAGGAGTCTATGTATTCAGAGACACATTTTTAAAGGGCCTCCCTTTAGTGTAGCTGCATAATTCGCATGAATACTATTTGCACAAACAAATGAACGTTTTCAATGTACATAAAAGAAGGCACTGATGTTCTCACAATTTCTATATAATACCCATTCAGCAGCATCAGAACATTCCCCCTGTCATGTGCACAGCCCAGTTCAATGAAAGGTTCATGGCAGAGCTTCTTGAGAAAACCTCCTTGTGGGGAGCAAAAGAATTTTATAAAACCATCAAGACATGGGTTAACATAGAGGTACCACCCCACAAATCTCTTTTCATATTGACAAAACTATGAGGGAAAAGGCTTTGTTGTCTGTGCTGACCTGATAGTGTGCATAAAATCCTCTGATGCGAGAAGAAACGAGCCCATTTCCAGTCCAACTGGTGGTCCTTTAGAGCATGATCTCCACTCATTGTCCAAGTCCCCTCTAACGGAGGTTGCAAGCCCTTCAGATCCATATGCCAGCCCTTGCTGGGCATGTAGGGCTCCTTGCTAGCCTCTCTTGGTGCTGATGCCTCACTCAGATGTTTCCCTTCATTTGGTTTCAAGTGCTGCGTTAGCCCTGATCCTCTGGAGCTTGATCTCACTGTCTTCTAGATCATAGTTCCAATCCTTGATCAAGGCCTGTGATGGACAGTTATTGACACATATACTGAGATTGGCTCTAAGGATTGTTAAAAAGAAAATTATCAATAAAAAAAAAGAGAAAATACGTTCTACTAGTAGTGAACTCTATGAAAATCAGCTGATTGAAGAAAACCTTTTAATTCTGGCAAAGTCCCCAAAAGTCAGACTCCCGTGGCATATTTATCATGGGAGGAGAGTGGACAGCACACACGTTCTATCACATCAGCTTCCTGAGTTACCAAGAGTTGACAGTTGATCTAGATTTTTTCATGTCTATGAAAAAATTGCATTTCTTATAGAAAAAAAAAATATTTTTAGAATTTTTTTTTTTCTTATTCTCATCAAATATATTTTACATAAAATATGTGAGCAAGAGTTGAATTACCATGATAAATCACAGTGAAATGTAAAATCAACTGTAAAATCAACAGAGAATCTAGGTCTTGGGCCTAATCTTGGAATGAACGAGCTAATGTTCTTCTTCAGCAATAATCGTGATGGAAGAATTACCATGATAAATCACAGTGAAATGTAAAATCTTCCATCACGATTATTGCTGAAGAAGAACATTAGCTCGTTCATTCCAAGATTAGGCCCAAGACCTAGATTCTCTTCATATTTTAACGGGGTTGCTATAGCAGCCAAACTCTCTCAGTGGTGGAAACATCTTCAAAATCCTTCCAGGTCCATGGGAGTCATAATCACTATGTCCCCAAGAAGACAGTATAGAAAGACTGCCAGAAATCATTGCCTGTCAACATGATTGTACCAAGTACCCAGCTTAGGCTGAGGTGCCAAACTGTCCAATACCTTCAAGAACTTCAAGACTCTTCAAGACTCTGAGGACTGGGAGATCTGCAAGAGGCAGGAAGGAGGATGGTTTCCTGTCAGGTTATCTTTACCTGGGGCAGGTTAGAGTGGGAAAAGCAGCAGGTTTTTACACAGCTTTGTCAAGTACAAACCCAACCCAAGAGTGAAGTTCATCCTCTTGACTGTTTTTCATGTAAAACTCTCCTCTGAAGGTCTGCAACTCCTGGCAGAGCTTTAATTTTGGTAACACAGCTCTGGCCACTCTTAATTCATGGCTGCACCTTCATGTCTGTTTTAAGTTCTCTGGTTTCAAACAATGCTCACCTCTATAGCATCTGTGCAAGAGCCAAGTTGGTGCTGCTACAGCTCCAGCAGAGATGAACTGTGTGGTATCAAATATAACCTGCTTGGTGTGGGAAGACAGTGCAGCAGAGCAGGACCTCATTTACACTGGAAAATCACCAGGAAAGGTGTAGGGGATTCATTATACCTGTAGCCCAACAAACATGGGTAGTTCCAAAAGATTCCTCACAAAATGTTTGTGCAGGGAGTTCCTGTCTCAGTAAATTCAGCTCAACCAGGAAATAACTCTGAACAGCTCAGATTTCTCTCTGCAATGAGAACTGAACAGGAGCTACCCTCTCTGCTCAGTGTTAGCGACTTGGTGTGTCAACGATGCCCACAGGCATTTGCACTTACACAGGTATCACTGTCGAACGGAGCCCTTCATCACAAATCCTGCTCCTTCGGATGTCCAGCTGCTTAATGTTTCCTTAGGAACAAAGAGTAGGCAGTCGTGCTAAATTGCCTCCCCTGAGCTGTAAAAGAAAATCCTCTCCATCCACCCAAGATCTAAGGTTTGTATTAATCTGTGACAAAAAGAAACCCTCTTTTCTGGTCATTTCCTGTTCAGCAACAGTCTAAATATCCTGACCCAAGGACAGAAAAGAATGCAAACTATTACTCGGCATGGGAAAAAACAAAGAAAACAAAAGGTGAAATTCACTCTTGTGCTGAAGGTCAGGAGAAGACCCATGTAAGCAGACTGCCTCTGAGTCAGAACGATTCAGTCAACAAAGTAAACAGCACATTCCTCAAAGAAGAAAAAAAAGAAAAAGCTATTCTGTCCCCCAATTAACCAAGTTATGTAGTTATCCGCATGGGATGTAGTCATGAATTCTGTGCTTCCAGCAACGTATGTCTCCCCTCCTCACCGACACAAAGAAGTGTTGCAGAGGCAATGTGCAGCTGGCAAGGGCACCAGTGTGTGAATTCACGCATGGATTATGAAACCAGAAGTCAAGCAGCTTTTCTGCGCTGCCCTCTGCCTCCAAAACTCCTGTGCCTGGTCCTGCAGGTTTGCCAGTCTTGCAAAAACACAGCTGAAATATTCATTCATATGTCAGAGGAATGGAGTGAAATAAAGACAGAAAGCAATCGTTCATATACTACTTTGTGCCTAAAAAGTTTTCCCAGCATGAACTGGAGACACTGTGATCAAGATTGGCTAAGGATATAAAAATAAGAAATACTGTTTACAGATCATATGCCAAACTAGCTATTTTGGCATTCACAGATATATATATATTTATCCTTGTCAGGAAAATACAAAAAAAAAGACTTCCATGGTGTGATTTTGTCCAGGAGACTCTAAACTCACTGGCATTCTGCCACATTGCACATTCATTACTAGAAATCAGCTGTTCTTTGCTCCAAATGCCCCGAATCTTGATATATATCTATATCTATATCTATAATTTCTGGAAGTATTCACACTTTTCCTATGCATCATTTCATCTCAACCCAGGCTTTCCTACAGAAAGCTGATACCCTACCTTCTCAGCTGACCCATGATGAATCTTCCCACCAGAAAAACTACTGATTAAAACTACTTAATTCTAATGTTGTCTCTATTGTCCACAATAAACTCCAAAGAAAAATCAACTCTCATTTCTGAGCAGGATGGAAATAAGCATCTGAGTGCTTTTGATATGTGATGTTAAAAAGAATCATAATCCCCAGTCTTATTTACTCCTACTCAGCTATAGAAATATTGCTACCACCGCATGTGAAAGAAGAAAGACTGTGACTCAACAGCTTTAAAGACTTAGATTTAAGAAGATAATGATGTTTCTTCTGTCAATGGGTGGAAGCTGGACTGTTCTCTGGAAAGTAGAATGTACAAAAAAAAAATAGTTGTAGTTCAGAAAGGGTAGCTAGTGAACACGTGTATTTTTTTTTTCCAAAAAGCAACCAATGTATTAAATATGAAGGGAATTATCTATATGCAGTTACATCAATTCACATTCTGGTATATAACAAGATATGGATTACTAGACACAACGTAGGCATTAGTGGGGCATGACAGATCAGTAAACGGGACAAAGATTAGTTCACCTCGCAAAGATTAAGAGCTGAGAACTCCAGTCAGCGCAGCAGGACTAAAGTGGCATGAATGTGAGCAGGGTAATGCTCTCTACCGTCAAGAAGAGCCGTGGCAGCAACTTTGCCTGGGAGCCGGACTGAAGCGAGGACAAAGCTTATTCGCCTCCGAACTCTTAGTCTTTCCGCTCCTGTATTCGCTTGCAGATTTATTTTTATACGTGAATTGATTTCAGCGTGTTTTGAGCTGCGACACTCGGGGACGGCATTAGGAGAGTTTGTCAGGCGGAGTCTCCCGTTGGATGCCACGGTCACCATGCAGGTTAAACATTGCCACCTCGCGGGGATGTAGATCACACACAGACGCACAGAAAGGTGCACAGAGAGAGGGACCTAACTGCGGGTGTAGGTGTACCTGAGGAGAAAACAGCCACCGGTTTCAGTCCGGTCTCAGAAACAACATTATAACGTGCTGGAAAGGAGCCCTTCAACTCCAATGGAGTAACTGCACGCACCCGCAGGTGGCTGTATGCGATTTAACGCACACAGAGCCACGATCGCTGAACTGTGACGGATTCACGTTTGGCTGCGAGAGGCGGTGTCAGCGTCATGGTAAAGTTTTGAAGGCGAAAGGGGTTTCCTGCCGGTGTGAGGGACAAAGAGCCGAAATCGGCTCCGCAGTCGAGCGGGAGGAGGCAGCCAAGGCGAGCGGGAGGGGACAGCCCTCGCTCAGCCCGCGGGCCCCGGGGCAGCCGGCAGGGAGGCGGCAGACGGCTCCGCAGGCAGGGTGCCCCGCTCAACGGCCACCCCCCGGCCCGCCCCAACGGCCGCCCCCGCCGTCTCGTCCTGCGGAGGAGGAGCGGTCCCCGCTGCTCGTCGCTTGCTGCGCGCTGAGGTGAGGAGCAGGACCGCGGCTTGGGCGCCGCGATCGGCGTTTTCCAGCATCGGTCCCCAGAGCTCTTGAAAGGGCTGCGCTCGCCGCAAGATGGCACTAGGAAACTGCACTGACAGATTTTTTTTTCTCTGTTTTTTTTTTCTCTCTTTTTCTTTTCTTTCCTCAGCAATGCCTGGGCAAGTGGCTGCGGTGAAAGAGGAAGCCAGAGAGGAGTGAAGAGCTCTGGAATCTTAACAGCAACGCACCCCGCGCAGGCTTTGAGAAGGAGCTGGAGTTAAAGGCGTGCGAGTTGGCCAAGGTGAATGTTTCATTTTAACCGAAATGTCCCCTCCAGCTCCAAAAACCACGAGCAGGTTTGGGTAGCTTTTGTGAAGGACTGCAGGGAGAGGGCTGGCTGCCAAAGGCAGAGGGCGCTGCCTGCCTTCTTGTCTGGAAACCGAAGTTAGGCCAAGTGCTTTTTCGTGTCTGCAGAGTCCATGCAGAAACACACTTGGTGCAGAGAAATAGGAGCGAGCGAGAGACAGTTCCTGCCACAGATCATTCATCACCAGTGCTCTTGGGCTGGTAATTTTGTATATCTGTGGTCAGTTCTGTACTGAAAAGCAACTAGTTACAGATGCTTATATCCCCAAATCCATCCGTGAATCTTTATCGCTAGGCTCAGCCTTGCACGAGATTACCAGTTTTCAAGCTGAAAAATAGCCATCTGTTCAGGCTTAGCTTAAAAGCAAAACTTGTGACTGAAATTAGCCTTTGTGACTGAAATTGGTTACAGAGATAGGCTCTGATTGTGCTTGTATAAGGCAGGAAAACAGAGTCTCTGCTTTACCAAGAAATGCTGTCAGTAAATAAAACACTAGGGCAGCTGCAGCAGCAAAATACAGGGAGAAGATGGGGAACTGCCTTTCTAGCCCTTCTGTGGCTTGTAGCTCCAGGCAACCCTTGGAATCTTTTCTAGAGCAGCTGCTGGATGTAACATGAGTAACAGCTAACAATGATGTTCAGTATCCATCTTGGATGGAGACGTTGCAGCCATAGTATTATCCATCTGGGATATGCAGGAGGCAAAACACAACCCGCCTCACTCCTTAATGGACATGGATCCTGCAGAGGATGTTCCTGGCATGGACAGATGATCCCTGGCACTTAGAAACAAATTCCTTCTCACTCCAATATATGAAGCTCTGGGACAGCCTCACACTCCCTTGCTACCTAACACCAGGTCTCATCTGGCCCTCATCTACCCCCCAGCACCCTGTTCTCACACCTCATCCCACAGCACAGGCTGGGTACCCAAATAAGACTAAACAAGGAGCTTAGTAGCTGTGTGGTTCAAATTAACAAATGAAAATTAATTGTTCTATGTTTTTATCACCTAAGTCAATGATTGTAGAGCCCTGGGACCTAAGGAGTCAAACTGACATGCAGCTCACTGAAATACCACCACTGTTTTTTAAGGTCTTTAGCAGTGCAAGTAACACTGAGCATAGGCACTTGGACCACAAGCTGGTCTTACTCTCATCAACTCTTTTGCTTTTGTTTGGTCTGTATTGACAAACCAAAATAATCAGGAAAGAGTTTAAGCAAGTCTTAGGAAATGAAAAAAAAAAAAAAAAAAAAGAATCAAGCCTTGATGGAGGGCAAGATGCCTATGTGGTGAAACCAACCCATCACCCAGAGAATATCCAGAGTATTTAAATGAAAATCTGAATATAGAGATCATAACAACTAGACTCTGCCACAATAGATGGACACAGTCACACCGATTTCCCTTTTCCCCTGAGCAGATGAATTATATGAATGTAAATGTTAAAGTTGAAAGGAAGTTAGTATTTCAGGAAACAGCCACAACATATATCCTGCTATAGAGCATATATGGAAAATGCTCTCTTGACTAAAAGGAAACTGTAGTTGTGTTCAAGGGTCATCTTTCCTTCTCCACGTTTCAGACTGTTTGGAGACAACTTGTTTAAATAAAGGAACCTTTTTTTCATTAGCTCTTAGCTACTTCCTCTTGAAAAATCAATTAAGGAGGAGACTTTTTCTTTTGTAATGGCAATAGAGGATATATGCCATGGCTGTCTCCTGAAATATTAACTTCCTGTCAACTCTATCTTATCTTGATCTGGGACTTCCCACGAAAGGTCCATGGGGTCTCTATTTACTCTAAACAGAGCAGACTACAATCAGAAGGATGGAGATTTTAAGGAAACATGATCCTTCCTACTGTATTTCCCAGTCCCTAGAGAAAATTTTAATAAGTAAACTAAGAAGCCCAACAAGTGCTGCTAGCACATGCACAGGAACTCTCCGTTCTCACAACGTGCCTGTCTCGGAGAGCACATTGTACCGCGAGCACTGTTTTCCCTGTTCTGCACGAGAATCTCTGCTGGCCAAAAAACCTCACTGATCCCTTCCCAGTCCCACAGGGTCAATTAACCAATGCCTTCTCCAGCTCCAGTTAGGGATGCAGATTGCCCCTCCTGTAGGCAGTCCCACTGGAAAAGCAGCATTTGAATCCACTTGGATTTGGCAGCATACCATTCGGCAGCTTGTAACAGTACAGCAGAAGTTGACTGTTCTGTCAATTGCTCAGAAGAGGTTTTTTGGGCCAGATCACGCAGCTCCGTAGAACTAAGCTGACCAAAACAGAGGCAGAAGTGCTGAGCTGGACAAAGTGACTCCAGGAACAGTGCTGGGGCAGTGGTTCACAACTGTCTCTTGGTCTGTCCCTTGCTCTGCACTTGATCAGTGAGGTTTGCCCTATTTTCTCTTTCAACCCCACTTCCAACTCATTTTATGTGTGAGAATCTCCCTGTTCTGTGTGCATGTGGAGACCTAAGTGCCAGCAGTTGGAGTGGGTAGCTGTGTCTGTGATGCTGTTAACCAGAGTCCTTGAGGGTATGTAAGTCATAGTGTAACTGCCAGCAAATATCCAGCCACACTAGCTGGCCATGAGGTTAAAATTGGTCCCGGAGCCAGATCTGGTTACTGTGGAGGAATCGGTTACTGCAGGGACCAGGGAGTGAAGTGAGAGCTGTTTGTGGATGTGGGGGGGTCTGTTTAGGGGTGAAGCATCCAGGAAGAAGGAGGATCAAAGACAGGGTAGACTGAGTGTCAAAACCCTGCAACAGAGGGATCGCAGTGTGTGTATATCTTTGCATACACTGTGAGGGGGGACTGCAGCAGTGGCTGTCTGTGGCAAGGCTGTGAGCCTTGGGGGCCACACCCGAGGACAGGGGATCCAGGGGCGCACTACTATATAGCCAGCTCCAAGCACATGGAGGAAAAGGCCAAAATACTCAGAAGTTACAGCCTTCCCGGCCCATCTACACCAAACTCCTGCCTCCCTCCATCTGTTCTCCCCTGAGGTCACCCAACTCCTTTGTCCTCCTTGCTGAAGACTGTGGGGGAATTCACTTATTTGTAAACGCACCCAACTCTTGGGCAGATGGTCTTTTGTCCCACTCACTCATGGCTCCACTCAGTCTCCTCCCAACTTGGTCCTGCTCTTCAACCAGACTGTGGGGGAATCCCCTTATTTGTAAATACACAAACTCTTTGCTCAGAAGCCTGTAGCTAGTGGTGCCCCAGGGTCAGTACTCAGTCCACTCTTGTTCAGCTTACTCATCACTGACCTGGCTGAAGGACAGAGCGCCCTTAGCAGCTTGCAGGACCCTCAGCAGCTTAGGTGATGATGCAGAACTGAGGGCAGAGGCTGATACCCCAGAAGGGCCATTCAGAGTCCCTGCCACTCAGAGGGACCTGGACAAGCTGGAGAGACGGTCAGTGAGGAACCTCAAGAAGTTCAGCAAAGGAAAGTACAGCATCCTGCATCCAGGCAGGAATAACCCCATGCACCAGGACAGGCTAGGTGGTGACCTGCTGGAGAGCAGCTCTGCAGAGAAGGACCCAGGGGTCCTTGTGCACAACAAGTCAGCCGTGAGCCAGCAATGTGTCCTTGTGGCCAAGAAGGGCAATGGATCCTGAGGTGCATTAGGAAGAGTGTTACCAGCAGGTCAAGAGAGGTGATCCTACCCTTCTGCTCAGCCCTGATGAGGCCCCATCAGCAGTGTGGTGTCCAGTGATGGGCTCCCCAGTACAAGAGGGATATGGAACTACAGGAGATAGTCCAGTGTAGGACTACAAAGATTATCAGGGGACTGGAGCATCTCTCCTATGAGGAGAGGCTAATAGCTGGGCCTATTTAGTCTGGAGAAGACTGAGAGGGGATCTTATCACAATGTGCAGAAACCTTAAGGGAGGGTGTCAAGAGCATGAGGCCACACTATTTGTAGTGGTGGCCCATGACAGGACAAGAGGCAATGGCCACAAACTGAAGCACAGGAAGGTCCATCTGAGTATGAAGAAAAAAATGACTGTGGGGGTGACAGAGCACTGGGACAGGTTGCTTAGAGAGGTTGCGGAGTCTTCTTCTCTGAAGATACTCTAAACCTACCTGGACATGATCCTGTGCAATGTGCTGTAGATGACCCTGTTTGGGCAGGGGGGTTGGACTAGGTGATCTCCAGAGGTCACTTCCAACCTCAGCTGTCTATGATTCTGTGGATGTCTAAGCCCAGCTCTCAAGAGATCCACATGGTGTATATGTATACATCTCACTAACAGATCTTCATCTAAATCAGCCAGAGAGGAGTACAGGATGATGCCATTGGTGCTGTGTGTGCCTCTGCCTTGATCTGTGTGGCCAGCCTGTGTTTATAAGAATATATGTGTTATATACATGTTTTTGTATGTGTATTCCTAATAGAAATGCATAGTTGATCTCACTACTAGCTGGACTTGGGAACATAGAGCTGCTGCAGCTTTCCACAGATCAGACTGCTGGATTCAGTCTCCTTCTAGCCCTACACTGCCTAATAGTGACCTAACAGGAGACCAGCTAGTGAATTCTTTTCACAGCCCACACTAAGTAGCACTTCAGTCAAAAATGGCCATGATAATACACAAAAGAGTCCAGAAATGAAACACTGAATATATTTGTTGCAATTTTGAAAGTATCTGAAAGATGTGGACTATTTTATTACAACAGTTCCCCGCTATCCTGAGGTTGCTGGTCAGGAATATTACCATCACTTTCTAGCAGTCAATCTAGGAATTAAAAGCATTTGCTTTCTCCTTCTTTTCTGTGGTTTGTAGGATTTGCAGGTAGTCCCCTGGCCGTTAGCTCTTTGGAATATCAGCATGGTGGCATATGAAAGGGGCAGACTTGGTAGGTTTTGGTAGGTACAACTCAAAAGAACAGCATTAAGACAGATCTTCCAACAGAAGAACCAACCTGTTTCCACCCTAGAGTGCCTGTCACTGTTCGGGCAAAGAAGATTCCAGACCATGTGGAACTGGACTAAAATAATCACTGCTTTCACCATTTCTTGATCACAAATAAAATAGGTTGGACAGTCACCATGAGCCCTCCAGGATTACAGCAAGAGAGAGGCAGAATCTTCCTACTCCAAATCTCTCTCTGCTTCAACCTCCTCTTGAACACTTCAGGATTTTGTTAATTTTGTTTCTCAAAGCTCCTCTGAGAGACAGCAAAGCAAATATCATCCCCTTTTCAGAGGGGCTCCAAGAAAAAAAAGGCACCTACATAAACCACCAACCAGAGAGACTTACAAGCTGTAGGTCTCCTCACCTGATCTGCAAAAGTGAATGACAACAGGACAGCACTGACCTAGCTGGCATCATCAGTAGAGAAGAGGATGGTGATTTTGAAAACTCTCGTGATCTGTTTCTTAGATCAGGATAAAAACACTTGTGATTAGGTCCTTCCTACACAGCTAGCAATGCGCTGAGGACATGGAGAGACTGCAGGGAAAGACTCAGTCCTGTAGCTCCAACTGCTACTACCGGGTTGCTCAGATGGGGCGGGAAAGGACACAGGCTCCTCATCTTGGGCAATGAAATCCTTACAAAGAAAGCCCAAGGAGGTATCAGAACAATTGAATAACAAAAAAAAAGACAATCATCAAATCATATTAGCCATGCCCTTCTCATTTCTCTACTAACACATGTAAAATGTCTACTAGAATATCCACCATTGCTGAAGAGGCACCAGAGTTGCAGTTAAGTACAACTACTTGAACTTGGATATCCAAGCTGAAGGAAACATTGAAGGAGTGTACTCCAGGGCTGCTTTTAAAACAGCAGAAGTATTGTATAAAACCTTTCCCTATACAGGAACATTAAAATGAGAAACATTAATATCTTCACTTTGCCTCAGTTACTCTTAATTTCATCACTGCCTATAGAAACCCCATCAGCTGCTCTACATCAGGTCTAAAAGCAGCCAAAGGGAGCTCAGTTAAAGCAAATTGATTATGAAAGACTGCAGATTGCTTCTAGCTCAGGATATCTTGAGCAATGTTGTGCATGAGAACATCTTTTTCTTCTAGAAGGGAACAGAGTTTTGCCAAAAAAAAAACCAGCAAGAAAAAAAACATGCTGTTTGCGTGGTTATTTTAGACTCTCCATATTTCCAGAGGACAGAGATTTTAGAGCTGCTTGCTAGGAAGAACTCTTCTCCTTCTTGTATTTCTGGTAAGCATCTAGTATCTCCGTGATGACGCTTGGATCATCAAGCGTAGTGGTATCTCCCATGTCACTTGACTGTTCAGTAACCACTTTCCTGAGCAGCCTTCTCATGATCTTCCCTGATCGAGTTTTGGGCAGGCGTTTTACCACCTGTAAAAAGAGGAAAAGAACAGGCTGCTGAATGTCAGGGTCCAGGACACTTCACCCTTTTCAGCTTTACTTCTTCCTCCTGCTTGTGTTACAGGGCAGCTGTGCAGCTGCTGGCTCTGTGCCCAGCCCTGTCTCTACGAGTCTGACATGGACCCACCAGTCTGGCTTCCCAGCCTTGTCTTGGACCCAGGCCATCTCTAAAGAGCTGCCAGGTCACTACTGTCTCTGATCCTGTCCCAACTTGCCACTCTGCATCCTGCTGCCTGTTTGTGAGGCCACTGCTTGTACCTAGCTTATCATGCTCTGCTCACACCTCACCCCTTGCAAAGCAGCTGGAAAACACATGGAAATTTAGCTGAACTATCCTAAGCCTGTTGCTGTCTCATGGCAACAGCTCCTTTAAGGTTCCTGGGAACTACACATTAGTTTATGTCCAAGGGACAGAGTATCACTAGCACTCCTGGTGTTATAAAGTTTATTCTCATTTAAGTAGATTTCTTTCCCCTTCTTTACTCATTGCTATGTATCTCCAGGCTGGGTGTTGCAGGATGCATAGCTCTTTGGAGAATCAAGCCATATATAAGCTGTTAACTATTGAACTGGAAGCTTAGCTAAAGCTATCTACAAACATACCCTGTGTATAGGGTAGCAATATAAAACACAGAATATTGCAAGCCAGCTACAAAGTCCCCTACTCAAGTTTGCTGATGTCTTTCTCTGCCTGATCACATCTGCCAGCCTACTTGGCTTCCCTCATAGCCAGGTGAGCATTAAATGCCTTGGATAAGCTCCCTGTGAAGGACTTAGCAGCAGATCCAAAGATATTAGCACAGATTTGAGCCTTGCACTCCAAGGCAGGGTACAGAGACACTACCAGGTCTCATATCTTGCTGTACATCCAGGCCGACCAGCTAGAAAACTCTGAAGCATTAACAGCTACCATGCAGGGAAAGAGCATCATTCTGCCCTTCAGTGGCATTGAAGTTTTGGTTGTTTGCTACATTTCACAGGGGTTTATATCATTCCTTGCACAGGGCCATAGGGATCAGCCTATGTTGCTTCTGCATGGGGTAGCTGAGGGCAAGATCCACGTGGAGCAGTAATGCTACAATGCTGTCAACAGGAACTGGCACCTGGGGCTCCCCTTTGCCTGAGCTCTTCCCAAGAGAGGTGCTCTCAAGCCCTCTCTGTACATCCTGTCTAAATAGTTATCCAACGTATGGCCCAGCAAGGCAGTTCCGGCTTGCCCAGGGCACACTGCAGCAGCCCCAAGGAGAAGCTACTCTGCAAGCTGGAACAGCTGCCGTATTCTCAGCCCCTTTTTGAGTTCCTGTTGATCCCCAGGCACGCAGAAGAAGCATATGAAAATAACTGTACCTATATGCCCTCCACTGTCCAGGGATCCCTCTAGTTAGTTCAGTTTTACTGTTCCTTTGCCCTTCAAAAGAGGAAAAAAATCCCAGCTCTGCAGACAGCAAGGTAAAACTAGGTGTTTCCTAGGTGTTCCTAGTCCTGGTTACAATCTCCTACTTACCAGAATGTGGTCAGGCACAGCATACTTTGCTATCTTGGATGCCACTATGGTTTTGAGCTCTTCTTTGACACGATCTTTTTGAGTTGTCTCTTCCTTTACTACTATGAAAGCAAAGGCACCTGAAAGAAAAATGAGCAAGTCATATATCTCATATGAGAACCTGGCTGACAAAAGTACCAAAGTTTACTTGAATAGGGATGCAGCTGTCAAGTCATTCTGATGTTCCCAAGAAAATCAGAGCTCCTGTCTGCAAAAGAAGAGAGTAAAACTCCAGATCCCAAATGATGGCTTGACTTTGTTTCAGTATCTGTGGATGAGCCTGGAATCTCAGGGACAATGACAGTTCAGCAGAAAATATCTAGGTATAATTGGGATCAAAACTGAACAGCAAAGATCAATTCTGCAACCATAAAAAAAGCCAGAGAGCACCATGAAAGTAACTGTATGTCACACAGCTGGGTGCGATACTGCTCCCTGAACTCCTTTGGCACATAGTGTTTCCATACATGGCAAGGTCATCCCAGTCAACCTAAAGAGATGGATAGCTGGCCTCCCCTTCTCTAGGTATCCGTTACACATAGCCTGGGTTAGAAATCAAGTAATGCACACATGTGTGTCACATCAGCCACTGCTCTTCACGTACCTTCTCCTTTGATCTCATGCGGATACCCAATCACAGCCGTCTCAGGGACATCTGGATGATCAGCCTTCCCAAAAAGGAAAACAAAAATACATGGAGCATAACAACCAGTTGAAGCCCTGCCGCTTGTGCCAGCCACTCTAGGAACAAAAGAACTTGCAACACAGCTGAGGAGCCTGTTAATCTCCCCTTGGCCAGATCCTGCTCTAAACACAACAGGATTGCGAGATCCCACCTCTGTTCCACATAGTGAATAGATGTGATCGTGGCCATCTCCCAAGAGCAGCATTTGCTCACTGGAATAGCTCTTACACATGCTGCTAGCCTTCATGCACCCCAACCTGAATTTGCTTCAGCTTAAAAACTGCTCTGTTTTCCTTTATCTGAGCTCTTTTATGTTCTTCGCTACAGTCTCACCAACCAGTGCCTGGCCATGGCCAAGTCTCAAATAAAACCTGTCCTGCAATGCCCTGTGCCACAGGAACTGTCCCCAACAGAGCAAGAGCGAAGCTGCCAGCGCTGCAGTTCACAGTTCACTGGTATATCCGTTCCCAAAGCACAAAGGGAGATCGGAGGGATCAGGCCTTCCTGCAAGGGAGGGAAGGGATGTTCTGCTGAATGCTCTGCAACAGTGGTTTACGCTGCTGCTATTTAGAATTTAATCTGACCCTCTTCTGCAGTAAGATGATGGTGGTGCAGCACAGATCTGAATCCCATATCAAGACTGGATTTTGCTGTTTTAAAGTAGATTAAAATATGAAAGAAAATGTTGCAGAGCAACATAAATAGATAAGTGCACATTACATACAAACATATACTTATAGTGGGAGAGGAACTGGATCCGACAGCCATGATTGGAATTCCATACAACACAGGCAAGAAATTAATTCACAGAAGACACTGTAAAATCCTATCTATCTGCCATGTCAATACAGCTCAGATTTATCAACTGCTACCTCTAAGTGCCATTTGCAAGCAAGACACATATTATAGAAATAAATATTCAGGCCAAGCTTTGAAGATAAATCCTTTGAGGACTTTTTGTTTTCAATTCCCTGAGCTAATATCATTTTCTCTGCAAGCGACAGGCTAGTTTCACAGCTGACACAAATCAAGGCTACTTCAAATTTAAGCTGCTGAATTCTCAGGCACACTCAGCTACTACAGACAAGCACGGACCATTGATTCAGGAAGGAAAGGTTAGTTGTTAGCTTAAGGGATGGAACAGACAGAACAGCCTGTTCCATACAGAGACTCCACCGGCATCCACAATTACAACTGCAACAGCACAAAGCCAATGAGAGGAAACCCAGCTCTGAGGGTTCAGCTGCAGGGACTGCGCATGGCGTGATTCCTCTCTCCCTTGCCTGCTTGTGAGCTGCTTACTGAGAGGGCCATTTCCTTCTGCATATTCATTATTCATAATGCATCAAGCTGTATATGTGGAGGGACGGGTGTTCAAAGACACACTGTCACCCCAAATTAACCAGACTCTGCCCTCACATAAAATCACGCCCCTTCTTTCAAAGGATCCTCCTTGTGTTGCTCATCTGACCTGTCATGGGGCCTCTTTCCGCCCAAAACTCACCATAGCGTCTTCTATCTCTGCTGTCCCAAGCCTGTGGCCACTGATGTTAATGACATCATCCATGCGCCCCGTTATTTGGTAATAGCCTTTCTCCGTCCTGTAAGCTCCATCACCTGTGAAGTAGTAACCTGCAGGAACGGCATGTGGGGGACCAGCAATGAGAAGTGTGCCAGCAAACTGCTTCAGCCTTGGGTGCTGATGGAGAGCACATTTACACTTCTATACTCAGCTGTGCAACCCCTGGGGAGGCCCGACCCCTCCGCTGCACTGTCAGCCACAAGCCTGCAAGATGGCTAGGAGACCCAACCCAGTGGTTTCAACACCCTGCAGTGCCACAAGAGCATGGCTGGTGACACAGATTATGTGGACTCTTCACCAAAGCCATGTCCACATCTCAGCTGTTCCTGTGACATTTCTCAGCTGCAGACAGTAGCAGTGCAAGCAACAGGCAATACTGTGAAATCAGAGGGCATGTCTTGCCAGGACCTGATCCTGGTGAGTTCATGGACCTTCAGTAATCCTGCCACCCTTCCAAAATGAGGAACTATTGCCCTATTTTAAATGTCACCAGGATTTCAGATGCAAACATGTAGTGAGTAATAAGGAGGTATGGCTCATTTCATGTCAACATTATCAGTTTCCCATTCTTACTTTCTGTCCCATTTCGTACCACTTGGAGGACCATCTCTCTGATTCTTGTCTGTGTTCAATGCTTACCGAACCCTTTCAGCTGCTCCCCTGAGTGATGACAGTGGTCTTGTCCAATCTCCCACAAAGATTTTTCCGTGCCACTTCTAATTACTTGCCACATAAAATGTGACCATGTTTATAAAGGAAGGATGCAATAGAAGCTGTCACTGCAAGCGTGAGATTCAGTAAGACGCTTCAATAATACTTTCCCATCCTATGTTCCTGTCTACCAGCAAGACACTAAATGGTCCCAAAGAGAGAGAATCTGGGCTTATATTCTCGGCATTATGATTTCCCACATATCTATTATCTTTTTGACAGATAATTGTGTCAAGTGTAAAACTGTCCTCCCTTGACACCCTCCTTACCTGGGTAGGCTTTGAAATAGGCATCCACAAATCGCTGGTGATCTCCATAGATGGTTCTAGCCATGCCAGGCCATGGCTGGGCAATGCAGAGCGCACCGGAAACATCATTTCCCTCTATCACCTTTCCCTGCAGGTTCAAGCAGAGGAAGGGTCATCAGATTTGCGAAATAGAAAAAGTGAGTGCTTCTGAGTCACTGATCTGGCAGAATTCAGCCCAGTGCTCAGTGCAGACTGCAAAGGGAGGGCTATGTGTGCAGTAAACGAATCTACAAGCACAACTGCTACAAGCCGTCTGAGTCGTGCCTTCTTCACCCCCTGAGGCTAGCAGCCCAGCAGATAGGACAGTTATCAGAGTGAAAGAAAAGTGAGTCCTGCAATTTTCCAGAGGAGATGACAGCAAATATGTGCCCAGGGGATATCTGGGATGAGACTGGCAGGGAAGTGCTTGGACTACTCTCTTCTCCTTTCGCTTTAGTGAACTGACACATCCCCTTATTAAACTGTTTATTAAGGGGATTTCAGATTTTTCTCTTTAACAGGGCACTGGAGTGTAGAGTGGGATTGCTTAGCTCAGCTTCACAGACCGGCATTGTTTCTCTCACAGACATCCACAGCTGCAAGGACTCATGCCCAGAGAAGAGGGCTCACATCCATGGAAAACTCCATCAGCCTTGCTGGCTTCTCTAGCCTTGCCGTGTCTCTGGTTGTCCATTCATAGCCCCCATACGTGTGCGACTTCTGACTGCTCTCACAAACAGAAGCAGCAGCTCTTAACCAGAAGTGGTGAAAGAAGATAAAAGTGGTGTCTAGTATCTAAACATATCTCCAGAGATTTTCAGACAGCTTGCAACACCCCCTAGGCATTTGAGATATGCTGGGATACATGAATTTGTCATCTGTTGAACCATTTTAAGGAAGAACAAACATTCTGCTAGATCCTTTTCCTCTGCCAACAGAAAGGTGATTAAAACAGACTCATGCAGCAGGTTCTCTATTGAGCACCAGGCAGAGCCCCAACTCACATTCTCATCCATCAGCACAGGAACAATCCCAAAGAAGGGTCTCATAGCCATAGCTGGAATGATCTCAGCTTTCTCCTCTGAAGGCCGTGGGGCAATGCAGATGCCACCAGTTTCTGGAAGAATGATGAAAATAAAATGTTTGAGGTCTATCAGATGCTGGATGAAAGGAAGTGCCAGGTCTTCATGGTTAAAAATGAGGATAGGGAAGCCCCTTGCAAGTGATAGCCACTGGAGAAAAACAGTGCCACGGAGCTCTCTGAAAGCACCACAAACTTGAGAAACCAAGAGGCCTTTATGAGCACCAGAAAGGCCCACACATAGGAATAAAGTCTGGCAAGCTGTGGTGTCACCATCCAGGCTTACCCTGTCTGCAAGAGACCTTTCAGCAGGTAGGGAGCAGAGAGTCTCCCTTCTTGTGGAGTTTAATTGAAAGTTCTTCCCTTTCCCTGTTTACATGGTGCTGCAGTCAGCGCTGGTCATACCAATCACTCCTCAGTGCTGGCCATACGGATCAGACTTCCAGATCAGCTTCCCAAGGACTCAGAGAGGACCCTGCACAGGCTACAGCAGTTGGCTTTGCCCCAGGAGACCCAAGGACCCTGCAGCAGCAGCAGACACCATGTGTGTGTGTTCCCATAGTCCCACCCATGGCAAATCATGGGATGAATAGCCCACTTGCTCTATTCCCAGAATCTGTCCCTAAGTCACACTCTCATAAATCCATTCCTCCAACTACCAACCAGCAATGAGTACAGGGGCCTCCAAGCACATCCTTGCAGCCTCCTCTCAGGTCAGCATAGGGCTGGTGAGATGCAGGTATTTATCAGTCCTGTTTCCTACCTCACAAGGGATTTTACAGGAAAAGTACGCCAAGGGAATTTTCTCCTTGTGCTGTTTTTACCACACTCTATAGGATAGTATAAAAAGTTCTTCAGGAGCCTGAATTACTGTTATTACAGAAAATGAGAACAACCCACCTACCACGAGCAGGCTGAGATTATCTTCTACTCAAAACTGAACCTTTTAATCATTCTTTATCACTCTTTCTGGGATGCACAGTAGACCAGTTTCCAACTTTAATCAGATCCTCTCTATTCTAAAACTAATTCAGAGACATAGGAGAGAAACAAAAACACAGGAATGTGAGATTTAGGTATCAGAGCAGGGGAACTGATAAAGCAATGGTTGCTCTTCTTAAGCAAGTACTCATTCTGCACACAGCAGAGTAATCTGCACTGCAACGTGGGTTTTTGTCACATCCAACACAATCTGCAGCTGCACATCAGCGAAGTTGTGTTCCAGAGTGCTTTAAAAATAATTTTAATAGTTAAGACCTATGCAAACATATGCATGGAGGTTCTGGAACTGGTTTAAAAGTACTCATTTTAGCCACTGACAGATGAAAGACAGTGAATCTTACAGGAGGAGGCTCTGCCCTGCTCGAGACCTGCTCTGCTCTCCTCAGAGGTAGAGGTGGCAGAAGGAAAACTGTGCTTACACTTTTTCTGTTGCCACATTGTCACCTTGGGCAGGTAATGTATAGAAATCAGTCCCCTCCTGCAGTATGTAGGTCACTTCTGACAATAGGGTAGGGCATTAAGCCTCCACTGCTGTTTTCTTAAACCACCCCAGCTAGACAGGCCTGTCTGCCTCTTCTTGCTTCAGGAGGGAAGCCAGCAAGGCCACAGTGGCCCCTTCAAACACTGTAGGCCAGTGTCCATGTAAAAGCCCTACAACAAAACTGCCAGGGCCTTTTCAGAGATGTCTTTCAAGAACCACTCTTGTTCTTGACACATTCTACATACATAGTGTTGTGCAAACACCAGCTGGATTTCTGGTATAAATCCAACAACAAAAGTAAAGATACCTAGTGTCTCCTGCAATAGACCTGATACTTAATCACAACTTTGATCCTATTACTGTCAATTACAGAACAGAAATTGCTATCTAATATTTCAGCAATAGTAGTCATAGAATTTTTCTGCCTCTTTCATTGGCACATACTGCAGCACTTAAATTGCTTTTCATAAATGCCGTCTCACTCATCTGCTCATCCAAAATCTTTCAAATTGACTCCTAAATCATCATCTGTTGATCTTATGCCTGCTGAGCTCTATTACCAGGTAACATGTTGTTGCTTTGGGTAGTAACAGAGCATAGAGGACACTGCATACAACAGTTCAATTAACAAGCTGCACTGAAATTGTTTGAGAGAGGTGATGCTGCAGCATCATAAGCAGCATCCATCAAACTGTTTAGATGATCTCTTTCCATGCTCCCTTTATGCCAAAATGGCAAATATAATCTTTCCATGATTAATTTGGCGTCCTTTTTATTGGAAGCATCGACTCTGGAGGAAGATTGATTCTGCTTTCTAGCAAATTCAATTCTGTAAGCATTTATCATTATATTATGCTTCCAGGGCATGGTGTTTGCCTGCAAATTCACACCTAGTTCAAGGTAACCATCAAGCACTCTGCATGAACAGGCTGTCCAGCAAATGTGCTTCAATCTCTCACCTGATAGTTGTTGGTCCAAGAAAAAAAAAAAAAAAAAAAAAAGGAAAAATATAGGTTACTTCAATTTTCTTAAAAATGAAAAATCTTAGAGTGTAAAGAAAATGTTTAGGAGACCTACCCCATTTCGCACATCAGTAACTTAAGTTAAAGCCAAAAATGTGGGAGGCAAGCAAAAAAGACCATGTCATCTCCATCGACAGTAATCAACTATTGTCTCCTCTGCACTTTATCTCACATCAGTGAGAGGAGGAAAGCACGCAGCTCACAGCCAGGCAGGTTTTCTTCTTCTGAGTATGCGAGAGCCCAGATGGTTTAACAGATTACTAATTGAAGTAGGTAGTACATAGAATTGCTGCTTTGAATTCTGACTGAAAGTAAAAACTCTGCACATCTGATCTGGATTAAATGTGACTTGGTTGTGTGCCAGAAACTAGCTCATCACACTGAGAGACTGGCCATGTGGATCCTCAGCAGTCTGGTAGCACTGGCAGACTGTGTGGACACAGTCCATCAAGATTTTGGGAAATAACATTCCAGGTGCCTTTAGCAGCGCTCAGTATCAGCTCCCAGAAGAGAGGACTTGCTGCTGAGGTGGCCGGGAAGGGGCTGCAGGGCTCTCCCAGGCGCAAGGCCCCACTCCGTAGTGTAGCAGCTTCTCTGCGGCTCTGATGATGGCGAGCAGATTTGTCCGACACCCAACTGAGCATGGAGCCAGAGGTCTGCATGGCAACACTGGGAACAATATGTTGCTGGCTGGGAGCTGAGGAGGAACCAGCTGTGCATTATTTCCCTGCTGCAACTTGGCAGAGATCTGAGAACACTGCCAGTTAGCCCAGTCACTGTTGAGCAGTCTGTAAATGGAAACCAGCCCTTAACTGACACTGAGAACGTGCAGAGCCAGGCCAAGCACGTTGCCAAAACAGAGGTGCATTCCTCCACTGAGCCATCCAAGGCCCACAACAAAGCACCTACAACACACTGACTGCCTTTGCTCCTGCAAGTGGGTGCTCCTTCCTGTCCCGGCTGCTGAGGAGCGCTTGGTCTGATGCTTGGCCAGCAAGCTGTAAGTGGTTCTTTTTCACTCAGCCAGTGTCTACACAGCCCAGTTTTCCTTGCTACTCTGATCTTTCTCAAGAAAGCAAACAAGGCACATTTAAGTATGGTTTATGGCAATATGGTGCTATAAAAGCCTTTTCATGATAAGACTAGCCCAAGGTCAGGCCAGTTAAGGAAATAATTTCCATGAGGCTTCCAATTCAAACTGCTTTCTCCCACCTGGGCCAAGAAGTTTGTTTTCTGCCTTCGTTTTCTAGAACTGCTTGAGATTTTCCAACATTCAAAATATCAAAGATTTCCAGGGAGAAAAAAAAACCCACAAATATTGCTATCACTTTTATATTTTATTACAGTGCTGTTATGTGGAGTGAGTTTCAAAATCTAATCAAAATACCAGGAAGGGTTTTTTTGGCAGGTTCTTTTGGTCAAGTTGAAGTGCACTAATGCTTCCCTACCCAGACCACCACCAGGACCTCCCTGTGAAGGGTCAGGCCTGCATCCTCCAAGGAGACCTCTTACCTGTCTGCCACCATGTGTCCACGAGAGTGCAGCGCCCATCTCCCACCACGTGATAGAACCACTGCCAGGCTTCGTTGTTGATGGGCTCTCCCACTACATTCAGAACAAGAAAGGAAAGAGACTGAGGCGCAGAGGGTTCAGGCAGTTCTTTCTCCCTTGCTGTGCAAAACACACTCATTGCATGATCTCTCTTCAAAATGCTTGCAGTATTTTTGCTGAGATGGGCAGAGGCTGCAAGGCACTATGCAATGGGGAAAATATCGCTGGGGCCACCTAGACCAGGGAACTTCAAAATAATGCTGTTTGCCAGAAGGTAAATCGTTTTAGCCAAGAACATAATCCTGAAAAAAAAAGGTAGGAAATGGATAATCACACTAAACCACAATGGCACCAACTTCAGCTTGTTTCTCTTTCTGCTGAAACTATATCTGAAAAGCCAGATGGGGAACGTGCTTTATTATCTATTTATTATATATTTGCAAGCATATACCATTCAGTTAGCCAAACTTCTTTGGTATCTGTTCTTATTTGCTAGAACCCTCTGTATTTTTCAGGAGAAGATTTTGTGCCTCTCACCTGATCCCAGGGTCTTTAGGGAAGATCTGTCATATTTCGTCACCCACTCATCTCCATACTTCAGCAGCAGGCGTACAGCTGTAGGTGCTCCATAAAATTGATTAATTTTCAACCTTTGTACCATTTCCCAGTAACGACCTGCAAGATCCCAAGCAGCCCATTTATCTGTCTAGCGGTGGAACACGGTGCCACAAATGCTCAATGCAAAGGTTAACAGCTAAAGTTGTGACTGGTGTAAGTACAGAGCAAAACCAACAGCGCCTTTTTCTTTCTCCAACCCTGGATGTGCAGATGTTCCTGAATGTTACAGTCACATATTTCAAAGAAATAACATCCCCTGAATAAGCAGGTGACACCGGACAGGTTCCTACATCTCCTTTTGCCATGTCATACTGCCAGGTCCATCCAAACCCTTGCTCCCCGCTCCCTCACCTGGGTCAGGGTACACTGGAGTACTTTCAAACAGCACAGAGGTGGCTCCGTTGCAGAGTGGTCCGTACACAACATAGCTGTGTCCTGTGATCCAGCCAATGTCAGCCACACAGCCGAAAACATCACCTTGCTGGTAGTCAAACACATACTGCAAAGATAAATGTAGGCCCAGCTGACTTCTTCCCCTTGGCAGGTGCAAGAGCTCAGAGGTGAGGCACTAGTTTGGATATATGTCCTGGGAGCGAGAAAGCTTGCGGGGTGAGCAGAGCCAGGCACACGGGACACGCAGCACGGACAAAGAGCAGCCCAACAGGAGGAAGCAATTCAGAGGGACCAGGGCAAACATGTTTGTCAAACAAGCTGGCAGCAGGGAAGGGTGTTGTGACAGGACTGGAGTCTCCAGCCACAGTTCAAAGACCTGGATGCCCGAAGTAGCCAGTACCTGGCAGGCCACATGCGTGAGCTGACCCTGAACTCTGTAGGGGAGCTGCAGGGCTTGGAGGCTCAGGCCCACCATGAATCCAGGCAGGTTTCCATCAGAAAGCTGAAGAAATTGGTAAGTTCCTGAGACATTTTCTGAGAGACATGCTGAGCTGCTGCTCTGCTTCTCTGTCGCTCCTTCTCTGTATTCCCTTCCAGATGCTCCCCTGTCCCTGCTCTTCAAATTCAAAGTAGGATTTCCTCAGGGACTCGTTATCTTGTCTCTGTTATGGAAAATGTTCCCCACTGCAAATCTCATTCTTCTAACAGATAGTGAAGAGGCCCTGACTTTTCACCAGAATCAGTTTTATGTTTGAAATCAAAGAAAGTGTATCAGAACTCAAAAGAAAAAAAAAATCATGTGTGACAAATCAAAGTTAGAATATCAAGAACTACAGAGGCAGGAAGGCCACACCAGACAGCTGATTCCTCTATCTAAAAGAAGTAATTCTCAGTTTACCTCTGCAAGGATCCTTCCCTGCCAGGCAAGAGAACCTCTAAGGGGAACATTGCTCCAATCCGGGCCTCCCTCAGTCTCTGCACCAGCATGCAAGATTTTCCTTCCAGAGTGAGCAACAAATAGATGGCTTGGCAATTATACTGTCCTTTGGAAAAGCTGACATGTAACAACACTCTCAATGATGAGAAATGTGAAACTTGTGGGGATCACATTCATGTTTTCTAAAAATTCAACTGTGCCAGCCTAAAGAAATAAAATGTCTGAAGGAATATTATAAACACGGCAATGCCAGTATAGTCAGATGGAGATTCTTCACAGCAATCCTGCCAGCATTTCAGTGCTAGCTTTTTACATGCAGAGCACAGATCAGAAGTCTCAGGAAGCAGAGATGTGATCATTTTCTTCAAGAGAAAGCAGGACAAAGCATTTAGCCAAGATCGCACAGAAAAAGAGTACAAAAGCATGAACATGATATTAATCTTAGAAAAAAATGTTATGCAACACAGCTGCTTTAGAGTGCAGATCCTCTCTGCAATAAAAGCAAAAGGGCCAGCATCGCACTGCAAAACTAATACACTAATATCCACATTACCAGTGCCAGCGGGGTACCTACCTGATCTCCTCATCCACGTCACTTTAAGGCCTTTGCAAATTTTGCCCTACAAGATGTAACACACTTCAAATGCAAAAGCAGCAGCACAGCACAGTTTCTATTCGTACCCGTAGGCCCAGTTTTCATAGTATTATATTCTCCAGCAACAAATCCTGAAGATTAATTAATGTTCTTGAGCATTTTTCTGGCTGATTACATCCAATAAGCCAATTAGGCGGTGAACACAGAATACAGTAGCGCCCACTGGTCAGTCCCTCCCGCTAATCCTGGCAGAAGGCAAGCAGACCCTTTCCAGAGGCTGGATCTCAGTTACCTTGTGTGTGAGAGCAGCATAGAGCAGGTATCCAGCCTGAGTGTGTACAATTCCTTTGGGTTTCCCCGTGCTGCCTGAAGTGTACAGCATGAAGAGCATGTCCTCACTGTCCATGCTCTCTGGAGTGCACACGGAAGCTGCCTTGGCCATCTCCTAAGGGAAAAGAAATGAATGTATGACAGGTTTCACCTAGCTCACATACCTTGTGGAGAAATTCCTGCGGACACGTAACAGCCAGTTCCCCTACCTACAGCTCTAACATGCTCAGAAGTCAAGAGGAAGGAACTGCATAAAGTAACACTTTAGGAAGAAAAGAGTAGGCACTGGCTGACATTTCAAGCCCTTGCTGTTAGAAAACCACTGTGTAGCTGCAAACATGAGCCACACTGCAGCAGTGGTGCCTGCTGAGGACCTACACGCGCAGGCAGAGCGTGACTGTTAGTGCTACAGCCCCCCAGTCCTGAAAACGGGTGTTGCTTCTCCCCAGCAACCTGCAAGAAAGACTCTGCAAGAAAGTGCATGAGAATCAGCCTCCAGTCCTGCCCCGTATGCCCGATCCAGACAGAACAGAAGCCAGAGCTAAGATGTGGCACAGAGCGGCACTAAAAACAAGTCTAGTGATGCCAAGGAAAATCTTCAGACCCAAACAGACAATGACACTTTGGATATCAATAGCAGAATGCTTGCCACGTGCTTGCTCCCTGCTGCTTCTGAGCCTTCCATCATCAGAAAAGCCCGGGGGTGGCAAACTGGTAACAGCACTTACATGATGTGAAGTGCTGGAATCAAGATAGGTTGTGAATCAGAGCTCTAACTCCATCGCTAAAAGGTTCTCCTGGAAGATGCTCAGACCAGAAGAAAATCTTTCTTCCAGGGCAAGACAAACAGCACAAAGGGACTCTGCTTCCTGTGGAAAAGCACTTTTCCATAGCTTGTCCACCCAGACTCAAAAAAAGTCAGGAAGATGTTAAATGCTTCTCTTAGCTGTGCACCATTGTGCAGTAATCCTTGTGTATTCCAGATGCTCAACATCTGGCTGCAACAAGACACAGCTAGCTTGCTGCTCTCAAACCCCACACTGGCCTAGACGGACAACGAATCCTGCAAGAATTACTACGTGGCACTTGGAAGAGATTTCTAGCTATTTGAAAAATTATATCCTGTAAACACACTTATTTAGAATTGAATAACAACAGATCCAACTGTTTAAAAGTGTCTGAGAGATGAAGCTTAATAGAGAAAGAAAACCTGGCAGGGTGAGACCGATCTCTTGTCCTCTGAGTTACAGCACTGCTGCTCATCCCACTTACTTATTGCAACCCCTTAATGCTGTCAGTTCAGGCTGACTTGCCAGTTTTTGATACTAAGATCAAGTTCTCATGTGCTCCAGCATAACATGAGCTGAAATTTAAGTGTAAGCTTTTGCATAGTAGCTGCAGTTCAATTAAGAAAGGAGATACGGGAGTGAATTAGAGTCAGCTCATCAGTATGGCATCACTGTTGCTCTCCACGCTGCCCCGCATTCTCATTGCTTCTCAAAAATTTGTACGAAGGACACAAAATTGCAGACAGAAGGAGAAACCAAAAGCCATTGGTGAGTAGGGAAATGAAGAGATGGCGAGGTAGGACAGGACAGAAGGCACCTATGAGCTGGGAGACCAGCACAACCACTGGATGCTTCTGCTGCAAACATCAGGGATGACAGAATTAACAGCACTAACAGTTGAATTCTTGCTACTTTTCAAGGTTAACCCTGAAATTGACAATGATATGAGCTCAGTTTGTCTGAAGACTTGGGGAGGGGAGAAACTTAGTATGTGCTAGGTGGAGTAAGAACTAGGACAATTTCTGCCTAAAAACTACCTTGTCTTGTTTCACCCACCTACTGGTTGCCCACGTTTTCTCCTATCTCATGCGAGCAGCACAGGGACACCTGGTCTCTATCTTGTCCGCAGAGGGGTGATTTCCAGGCACTGCTACTGTGCTGAACAAGAGCACTTTCTGCTTCTTGCTGCAGGCAAACTGATAAAACTGCTTTTGCATTAGCCTGCAGAGTCCCAGGCGTGAGCGCTAAATACATTAAAATGACTGCTGCTCTCTTATCCAAGTAGCAGAAAACATGCCCAAGCCATCGCACGAGCAATGCTATCAGTGGTCTCAGGAAACTTATTCCTTAAATCTTAGCTCTGTTTGCAAGACTACTAAAATGGAGCAACACAGCCTGCTGGAATTAAGTTGTAGACTGAGGTGCTTCAAATCGCTGTCCCTGCACATTGTAAATAGAGGCAATGCATCTGAGAAGGAAAGGCAGAGGCCATAAAGCATTTCCTTTTCATTTACAGAACTTGACTCCAAAAGTCACACATGGAAGGAAAGATGATCTAGCCAAACCTGGGACCTCCAGGAAGGAGCTATGCAGAGTGCACACATACTGATCTTCCTAGGCTGCAGATTCTCAGTCTAGCCCACAGCAGACCAAAGACCAATGCATAGTGTCAGGAGCGTGCATGGCCTGTGCACCCAGCTAGCCTCTCACACACTTGTTCCAAGGAGCCCTGCCTTGGTTCTTCCTAAGCTGTGTTAGCTGATGTCCACATTTGTTACAGCAGCATGGTTCTCTCCCCGAACACCATAAACACCACATATTTCAAGAAATGGCCCAGGTTTACCAACATCAACATACTTCTTCAAGGGGAACATCGCAGCCACTCATCTGGACTTTGTTCTCTGTCCTCTGAGCCACAAAGACATGCTTGATGCTCGGACAGTTCTTTACAGCTTTATCCACAGTTGTCTTCATCTCTATGATTCGTCCGCCCCTGACTCCCTGGTTGTAGGTGATGACTGCTTTGCATCCAGCTAAAAAAAGAGGCAATTAGTAGACATACCAGCCTTGATGGTACCTTGATTTCATTACACAAGGCAATATGTTTAGCACATCATGCATGATAAATCCTCACAACTCAATCAAAAGCAGTCTGTGCCACTGGCAAAACCATTTTAAATCCCGCGAATTACAGAGATTGGAGGTAGCAGGGACCTCCAAGATGTTGTCCAGTCCATCCCTTCCACCTCAAGGCAGAATCAGTTCCAGCTAAATCATTCCTGAAAATTATCAGTCTAATCTTCCTAAAATGCTCCAATGCCAGATACTCCACCACCTCCCCACCAGTCTGGTTGCGTGTTTGACTGCTATGAATATCTGAAAGTCTTGCACAACGTCTAACTTAAGCACTCCTCACTGCAATTTAATTCAATCTCTGCCTGTCAAAGTCGAAATGCAGAAGAGTTTACTCCTAGTTACATATGTCACTGTGTACACTGCTTCTCTAGGCTATCAGCTTGTTCACTGAAACCAGTGAAAATCTTTCTACAACTTCAGCAGGCCTTTTCAAACAAGCATCTTCACCCCCTCCTCATTCTCTCTTTGTGAGTGCATGTAAGTGTCCTTTCCACACTTAACAGCACCAACCTCAGCACCACCTTTCTTAGAGGCACATGGCTGTTTCACAGTTCAAGATGCCTGCAGCCTTCTGAACGTCTAAGCACCCTGTCGGGGAACTTTCTGGAAGCCACAGAAGCACCCAAGAGTGCTCTACAACTATAGCTGCAGAAAAGTGCTTCTTCAGCCCGTCACTTCCACAGCAACAGCCAGAAGTGAGACAGAAACCTAAATATGCATTTGCTCCCTGTAAATCAACTGCAAAAAAGAACTAAGCACAAAACTTGCTGTGAGATTTATTCCTTTGCATTAGCCCTACAAAAATGGATATAACTAGCAAGATGTAGTCATTTGCTCCTTTGTTCCTCTGCTATATTTTTAGTATTAATTTTTATTTATTCACATTACAAGTGCTTTGGGTCAAAAACAGCTCTATATGTTGCTGGCTAGCAGAGTGCGGCCAGGTTGCCAACACTTCATTGCTGTACATACAGATCACAATATAGGCTGCAGAACAAGCACTGCATGTGAATATCAGAGAAATACTGTGGTTATAGTGCAAAATAATAAATCAGGCCCCATTCCTAATCTCCTGTTTTCCCCTTGGCTTTACTGTTGTAGGACAGAAAGCTAGAGCAGACTGAATGTTAATTTATAGAGAATGCAAAGGCCAGAGAATACTGTGGCTGCCACTAAAGGCTCTCCGTGGTACTTTTCACAGACTGCTGTGTTGTCCAGAATATAGCTTTTCCATGAAGAAAATGAGGAATTTGGCTAATGGCACATCTTGGAGGATGCTGAGCACTGTCTGAAGGGGTTTGTTCCCCTGTTGCATCTACTTACAGTCCATGATTCTCCCGGCTAAGGACTCTGCGCTGAATCCAGCGAAGATCACAGTGTGAACGGCACCAATCCTGGCGCACGCCAGCATGGCTGCCACAGACAGGGGAGACACAGACATATAGATTGCAACCTTGTCCCCTTTCTGTATCCCATATTTCTTCAGGGTGTTGGCGAGACGGCAGGTCATGTCCAGAAGTTCCCTGCAGCACAGAAGCAATGTTGTCACATGATTGCACAGCCTCTTTTCCGCGGGGAAGCAAAAAAGATTGAAGCTGGATGGAGCGAAGCATCGTGTTCACCTCAGTAGCATAAGGCAGGCTGACTCTTGTGTCTTAAAGGAGAGTGGGCCTCTTCGTGGCCAGAATGCTCCTGCCTTGGGGAAGGAAGGACAGAGAGCCGCACTGGCTGCAGAAGGACGAGCAGGTGAGAGGAGAAGCCACTGCCCTTGCAAGAAACCTCCCTTTCCCTCGCTGATGGGCTCTGGCAGGGGTAGAGTAAGCCAGCGAGTTTGTGGCTACCTTTCTGCCTCCAGAAGTGGTGTCCAGCTCATGAGGCTCCTTCAGAAGTCCCTTGGAACACTAGTGAGATAAACGTAAACTGAAGCCAGCATAAAAAGATGGTGTGTGCTGTTTTCTTTAAGTCAGGGAACTGCTGGAAGCACTTTATAGCTGGCAGTTTCTAAATTACAAGGGTAAGCAAAGTATTTGCATACACAGGGAAGAAAAAAAGTGAAATTAAGCCCTGAGACATCATATTTTACAAGATTCTCTGCAACAGCTGGATTATGCATGGTTTGCATTCACCAGTTTGTCTTTTCCCCTGTCGCATAACAAAGTACTGCAGCCCAGCAGGCTTCAGATATTGCTGCCACGAGAAGAAAACCACAATTACTTCCTCACAAAATGAAACCTGAGAACACTGAGAACAGGAACAAAAGCTCAG
This sequence comes from Crypturellus tataupa, assembly GCA_034781795.1. Taxonomy (NCBI): domain Eukaryota; kingdom Metazoa; phylum Chordata; class Aves; order Tinamiformes; family Tinamidae; genus Crypturellus; species Crypturellus tataupa. Next base: position 316,874 of record JAWLRI010000200.1, on the reverse strand, counting down.
TTCACAGTGCTTACTGTGACATGCTGACTTAACAGCAGAAACATTCCTCTCAGACACAAAAACGCACTTTGTGGACAAGGACTTGCATGTGTCTGTTTTCTAATGCCTGCATCAAGGATATCACGATTGCAGCCATGCCTCAGATGAAGACGCTGTTGTATCTCATGACCTGAACAACTCTGTTCCTAGTGGAAGGACTCCAAGAAGAAGACAGATAAGACCAGGACACAGTGTCAGGCAAGGAGTGATCTTACACTAAGCGGAGCGCTGACCCTCACAGAAGGCAGCAGAGCCTTCCACTTACTGATGAGTCTCAGAGTCTGCTAGGAATTAAATTTGTCACCTGCGTTCAGGAGCTCACTGAGTATCAGGGCCCACAGGACAGAATTATCTCCTGCTCCCTAGCACAGTCATCTTCATGTGTGACCTTCGGGTGCTGGTACACCTGAAAGCTATTCCAGTGCAAAAACTGAGAAAAACAAATGCATTTTGGAGGTCTACATATCAAAATAAGCTTTAAAGTATGAATCTACTAGTGTAAGGACTGAGCACAACTGTGAAAAGCAAAAAAAGAACAAGTAACTTTTCAATAAGTGGCTATGCCAAAAATAAAACTAATGTTCCTGATCAGCCAGAAATTGGTTTGTTTCTTTTTCTAAACCAATGTGTGCTGGAAAAAGGCAAAGTCCAAGTGTTCCACAATGGAAATATCACAGCAAAACCATGGGCTGAGAGAGTAACTTGGCATCTAAATGGTTTAGGACAAAACCCCATCTGCACTGCGAGGGCAAGGAAGTAACAGACATATAAAGAAAGATGCAGGGATGACTGGAGGGAAACTATCTCCCTGACATTTTTTGAAGATAAGGAAAACCACCCTCCTATCCCAGCCACAGCACTTTGTTGCCTATTTTAAGAGTATTTCTATAGTATTAACTAAATAGATCATTCTTGATGCGCAGTAACTTAGAGAGGCGGCTAACATGCTCGGTGCCAATGTCCATACGGCTCTGGCATCAGTCAGTTAACAGCTGCCAAACAGAAAGATTGCAGCCTTGCAGGAGGTAGATATTGAGTGTCTTTCCCCTGCACTGAATTTCATCCTTATCTCTTATAATTAGAGGTTGCCTTAAGCTCTAAAGTACAACATTTAATGCCTCTTTCCAAGTGTTTTATAAACACAGTACTGCACATTCTTACTAGCTACATAAACATGCAGTCTGCTAGCTGTATTTCTGCCTGCTTTTATGAAGTTCATAAACTGAACTCCCTCTAATAATAAATTCCCACATTTCTTCTTGCTTCTTGTCCTAAAAGGCCATATTCTCTTGCCCAGAATTCATTTGATGCTGCATTAGAGAAAAATCTCCATCTGGATAATATAAAAGAGAGAACAAAACTGATCTTTGCTGCTGCTCAAATGTCGAGCACAGAAAATGAAGTAAGTCCCAGAAAGGCAGTTCTGAGAAAGCAAAATAAAAGATGCTTATCTGCAATGGAAAAATATGTGAGTGCTTTTAGACCTGCACCCTCTTCTCTTGAACGGGAATGCCAAGAAACATCTGGTTAGCATGTCCTTTCTGGACAACCCCATGTTTCACTTGCTCAGTTAGGACTCAGTTAACAGCAATAGCAGAAGGTTCCATCAGCTTTTATGATTAATTCCAGTTAACACTTGCTTAATGAGAATGTTGGAGATGCTGATTATCAATGAGGAATTTTTACACATGCACCTGAGATCTCTTCACTTTGCCTTGTGCTCACAGAGGCCCAGATGGGATGGTGCCGCTCTGGTCTGCTCCCTTGGAGGTGGAGCCCATGAGGGATTGGACACAAAGGTGGAAGGAGCCACAGAGAAAGCAAAGCCAAGATCTCTGCCAAAGAAATCCACAAATCCCCAAGTACCAGGCATGTCTTCTGGCTCCCCCAGCAGCGACACACATTTCCTCTCTGGTTCAAGAAAGGCAATGAGTAGAAATGCTGTATCAGGACTCCTATCCTTGACTTGCTTACTCCCTTTCCCACCGTTTGCTGTCTCCCAGATGGCATGAGAACACCTAGCAGTTTAGCATTTCCAGGCCTTAACCTAGATGCCTCTCTCCGGATGGCATAAACGTCCGGCAGGGCTGCTGCCTCAGCCAGGAGGCTTAACCTAACACTTCCCCATTACACAGCACTGGGGGAGACAGTCATCACGTCCCTTGAGTGCTCTACAGAGCTGCGTTGGCCCCACCTGCAACGCTGCTACACCTGGCCTCACCATCACTCCATCAGCAAGGTGAAAAGCAGGATGGCCTGGCCCTTTGCAGAAAAGCTGTGGCCAAACCTTCGCAGACAGGCAGCCCAAGCACAAGAAGGGATGTGCCCCCTGCCCGCACCCGAAAGCCCGCTGTGCAGAAGCGAGACGCCATCTCCCACACACAAACACCAGACACGGAGCAGAGCTGGACACGTCGCCCCAGAGCCTGGAGCACAGTGATAACCAGAGCAGCTTCATGTGGGTTGTGCCTGTGCTGAAGTATGGGATACAAGGAAGGTTAGAAGACGTGGGTTTAGAGTAAAAACCTCTACCTTGAAAGGCCTTAGTCTTTCCAGTAAAGAACAGATCTAGGAGCAGATGCACTATTTCTTCACACCACAAAAAGAGAAAGGCAAAATCCAAAGCAATGCTCAAACTCTTGCCACCTGCCTGTACTTGCACACGATTTCAATTCACCCAAAGCAAACTGTGCCAACCAGGGCATTATGTTCTGCAGAAATGGAGACAAGAACCACCTGGGACTGATAGAGGAAGCAGCCATAGTGAGCACCTCAGGGACAGCGGGCTCCTCTGACGGGAAACAGCAGGATCTCAGTGGAGCAGCTGCTGGAGTAGGAAATGTGCTGCAAATAAAGGAAACACCCAGCCTTTTTGAGCCAAGAAAGCTGAGAAACTGCAAAGCCAGTTAATGCACAACAGATCACAGCCTCTCTGCAAAACAGATCGTAAAGGGCAAATCAAATGGGTCAGACAGTGGGACTAGATAGTGGATAAAGTATCAGGGTAGAACCGAGAAATTGGGAACCAGCAACCAATTGGCCCCAAGCTGCATGACTACAGGCAAAGGAATCCTTGAAAACAAAGCATACACATGGGGTATAGTAGCAAAGCCAGGGACATGGTTGATGCATTAATGAATATAGGCAGGGAGCACAAAAAATAAGAAGTGGAGAAGATTCTAGACTTGCTTTCAGAGGAAAGATACCTTTCAACTAAAAATATGGACAAGATGTCTGACCCGCTCTTTGAACTGTAGGTGTGAAGGGAAATAGCTGCTGAATATGAATGCAAGCAGGCAAAAGGCAAATAGCCAAAATGCACACAGAACGGCAGTATGCCAGATGGATCCATTTCAGCTCTGCTCTCACTCTGCCTCTGTAGAGACGGGTTTAACTTACCCACTCCAACCAAGCACTCTCAAACTCAGCAGGAAACACTTCTTAAGCCACTGACACACCTGCTTAAGGTGTAGGAAACACAACAATAGGCCACGTACAAGAGTACTACAAATAAAGCCATCTCTCAACACTGCTGTGAAGAACATGAACAGGAAGATCACACATAAATACCCCTTTTACGTCTGACTACCCCGATGCAGGGAGAGCCTTGGGCTTGTTCTCTTAGGCTGCTCTGATCCACTGCCCACTCACTTCCATAAGCTTTGCAACAAGTCCTTCCTGCGGCCATTTCATGCTACAAGCTGCTGAATAACAATCTTCTCCCATGGAAAGTACAGTTTGCTCCTGTTGTTACCCCATAGTCCTGTAACACAGTATTGACTTTGCTAGCAAGAGGTCACAGGTTTGTACTGAGTTTGCAAGGCCTTGGGAGTGAAGTTTGTTAGGCCTGCTCTGCCTGAACCTTTCTTGACATATCTACAGCTTTGTTTCTCTCGGTTTAGCTGTAGCAGCAATTTTTCTAATTGACTAGCTGACTATGATTAATCTGCTTTGTTTATCTTTCTACACTACCATCATGGTTTTATGACTCTAATATAATGACATAGTACAGAAAAACACATGGTATGATAACGGAGACCCTGAAAATTGTTGATATTGGCATGGGATGACAAGAGATAGGGCACTGGAGGTCTCATGCTGTTATCAATTTATCTGAGGTCAGCTAAAGAAATGCAGACCTGGAGCTACAAAAAAATGTAGTGTTAGTAGTAACAAAGACAACAAAATAATAGGATCTAACACATGTAAAAGCCACCACAAATAATAAAGCTGAATGTAACATGGATCTGCAGACTAATGAAGAAGGATCAAAGTGTAAAAGCATGGTAGCAAACATAAAACAAGAGGTTTCTAGAGCGATGGAGAAGAAACCATCAGCATGAACATCATATTCCTACTGGCAAAGGACTTCAGCTGATGACACAGCACAAAGCCCCACCACCATGAGAAGGAAACAGCAAGACTGAGGACAAAAGGGGGCAGAGGAAGAGAGAACACCAGGAAAAAGTGTACTAACTAAAAAGTGTGTGTATAACAATTTTAACTTTTTTATTTATTCTTTCTAAGTAGATCTGGATGAATGCTGATTTGACTGTTAAGATTTCAACTTTACTATTTTACTTGTCTTTATACAGGTAAATTGTACAGGGTTTTTTGCCCATGAACAAGATTGTAATCTGTTCTATGGATTGATCACAGACTCTGACCTCAGCTTACAAGCCAAGGGCTGCAAGGCTGGCCCTTCAGCAAAGCCAGTAAATCACTGTTCAGGCCAATACTTCTTTCTAAGTCATAATCTGATCACTACAGTGCTTCTCACCCTATCTTTATGACATCTCCATTCAGAAAGTTCCAGATCCTATTTCTCTGCTGTCCCTCCCTGTCTCTAGTGGTGCCTGTGTTTCCAAAGCTCATCGGTCAATGTCTGGAACAAAGACTCCTGCAAAAGCAACAAGTGGCCCTTCATTCTCCTCAAAGAAACGTTTTTGCTAAGATACTCTGATGTTATCTTTCACTGCAGCAAGGTGGCTGCAGCTTCTAAAGGAAGCCAATTCTTTCTGCATGAAATAAAAAATGCATCAAAACTTCCTTTGCACAGCATTTTTAGGTATTTTGCTACTTCAGTTAATGTCTTATGCCTGGGCTTTACCAGTACATTTTTAATTAAATAGCTTCAGCACAGAGGCCATTCTCTGCTGCATAAGACAGAGTTGAGTATATCTTGCAGTGAAGAGTTTAATTCCTGGAGACAAAGTCTGGATGTGGCTGAAACTATTTGAAAATTCAGATCAGTTGTGCCCACTGGTTTATTATTATCATAATATAACATAATATATATAATAATATTGTTGCTTAATAATAATAATAGATATAACACCCAGGAGCTGAACATTTCATTCCATTTCCTAGCTGTTGCTGTACATGAGTTACTATAGAAAAGATGTGATCAAAGCCTGTCTCCAGACCTCATGGCCATAGAGCCAAGGGCTCAACACTGATTCACGTTCCCTGGAACAGAGCAGGTGTCCTGACGGGTCCCTCCTTCCTGCACCAATGCTCCATCCACAGGGATAATGCAGCTTCCATGCTTCCTTGCAGCTTCCATGAGCACTGCCTCAGTTTGACCCCTTCATTTCCTGCTAAATAGAGAAAATAGGACTATCTTTTTCACCGTGATGTTTTTCCACATTAGTGCAATAATTGAAAAAATTAGGATTTTGTATGATTTCTTTTTAATTATAGATTCAATTACTAAGCCAAGAAATCCACTCTGACAACCCTCCAGTTCTTCTTCAGACAACCTGATCTCAAGACGAGGTCAAGACCTTGCAGATATTTTCAGATGAGCAAGTAAAAGGTCCCCAGAGCTGCATGGGATGGGGTAGGTCTTTACACCTTGGCAAGATTTCCTGGTGAGTTCACTTTTGGAAGCTACCACTGAAGAGGCAGGTAACAGTTGGCTGTCACTGAGGAACACACAACTTTTGACATTACACAACCTACCCACACGGCATCTAAACCGCCATCTCTGCTGCAATCTCTGACACAATCTCGACTGTGTCAGCTCTGGCTGAGGAACCAGCACGCTGGGGTTTCTCTGGAGGAAGCTGCGACATGGCTAACGGAGGTGCTCAACCATTACCCCCCTGCACATCTCATCCTCACATGTTGAGAAGCTTCTCTGGGCCCCAAATCCTGTCCGCTCGTTCCTTCTGCTTTCCTCTCCTTAACTTATATCTCACATTTTGAACAACTCTGCCTCTGAGAGGAACTCCCACCCTCTTTCCACACTTGCGCCATTCCTTTGCAAGCTGATGTGCTGCCTGTGAGATCCTGAGCAGTCTGACAAAACTGTGACCCATCTTGAAGGCTGACAGACAGATTGAGCCAGTTAGCGGGATATTCACCACACACTCATCATTACTTTGCTCCTCTGGGTTTGTGTACATGAGTTTTACACTGTTAGGTGACACTTGTTCACATGTGGCTACACCATGCGGGCCAGTGAACAAGGCAATGTTAAAGAGAATAAATAATCCCACTGCACCCAGAGTTTATAGAGGCTGTAACCCAACAGCTCCAGCCGGGAACTGTCTGCTTGTATACCAATAAAGCACACTAAAACCTAAGCTCAGCAACACTTCAGGAAATTCCCCTGCAAGGTTTTAAGGCTTTCAGGTCCCGACATCATCCACAGAACAGACTAAAACCCTGCCAGCTTGGTCAGACACTTCCACCCTACCTTACTGTGTTTTTTAGCCTGCAGTAGGAGAGGTTGACACCATCCCTCAGTGTTTGGCAGATTGCAGCCGCCAAAGCTTAGGACAGTGGCAGGACCTGCTGCTGCACAGCAGTAAAAAACAGTTCTCCTGCCTTCTCATTCAAAACTGAAGACTATTTGAAATTAAGTTGAATTTCCACTTGATGGAAAATGAAATTCCTAGGGGGAAAAAGGAAGAAAAAAGAAAAGCGCAAGATGGAGTATTTTTCCCCCTTCCTAAAAGACTGAATTGCACTGGCTGGAGAGACAGGACAAACGTCAGCACTGAAAGAGATCGTTTGAGAGAAGGCTGAGAAGCAGCGACTTAAGCATCCTGATGGCTACGACAGTATCTGGGCTACATCAAATACAGGTGGGGAAAGCTGCTAAGTTACCCTCTCTGCTGCAAGAAGGAGGTGCTGAGGTTGCTCTAGGAGCCAGGTGCCCTCCAGCAGGTTAGTGCCTCTCTCTTGGGCAACCCTATGCTGCCAGGAAGATGGAAAGGAGTGGGGAGGGCTTTCCAAAGAGGTAATTCAGTTTTACAGCAGAGGCTTTTTTAAGATGATAGGTACTCACTACAGGTGAGCTGCTAAGAGCAGCAATAACCATTCAAGCAAAGCTGAAAGATTTTGCCCACTGCTTTTTGGGATCTTTGCCAAGGTGGTGTTAGAATTCCCTTCCTGGTGGGAGGGGGCACTTAAACATAGTCCTATAAATACAGCCTGCCTGGCTGACAGCCATGCAGGACTGCAGCAGGACTCGCTTTGCCTGCTGCAAGCCAGGCAGCCAGTGGGGTAGCAAAGGCAGAGAGAGGCTCTTACTCCTGCTGAGCCTGAGTAGTCTCGGGCAGCACTTTCAAACGCTGCTGCATTTCCAGCCAGGGCATGGAGGCGGCCTTTCTGCTTAAACAATCAAGTGCACATCCCTGAGGAAGAAGCAATTCCTGCCCTTTTCCTGCAGCTCACTTCCTGTGCAAGCTGTGATGGGAAGAGGGCCAACACTCTGCTGTTTGCTTGCCACTGACAGCTCCCCAGAGGAGTAGGGAGAGCATCCACACCAGCAGCTTTATCTTTCCTCACGCCTCCCAAGGTTTATCAGGAAGAAGAAAATGCTCACAGCAGCCAGCTTGGCAAGGCAGATAACGGAGCAAACGGGCGCACTGCAGTACCTAGCACTTAAACCTAGACATGTCCATGCTGAGCCTCCAGGATCCACCTCAAGGCTGCCCGGCAAGCCCAGCAAGCAGAGATCATGCACTAGAGTTTAGGTGCTCCTGAAGCTCAGCACCTCCTTCACGGCTGCAGCTTTCACTCAGGGCCTGTCCTGCACTGCGGCCACTATGGAGAGATGACCCTATTGCAGAAGGCTCGCTAAGGATTCCTGAACTGGCACCACAATTTTGGCATCACCCCTTTTTCTAATAGACATCCCCCCATGAAATTTCTAGATAAAACAAGATGTCAATTCAAAATATTTTCAACCAATGTCAACTTAAGTGGGAAATCAGTACCAATATGCCCTGGAAAACTCTACCAGTTAAAAACATTTTAAAATGTAGCCCAAAGTCCACAGGAGAGGCTGTTATTTCAAGATAAAATATTCTATCCTTTCTGTGCATGCAGTCATACTATAGCACCGCTTTCAGCACAGCGGAGATATGGAGAGTCAGGCAATGTTTTTCCGCCTCGTGGAAATTCTCTTGATAAAATATGTCACCAGAATGGAGTCACATCTCACCACGGGTACCACCAGCATCAGATAGAAACAGAGACATGGCTCTCAGAATTTGAGGGCCAAGGTTGCCAACCTGTCCTTTACCAAATTTTCTCCTTTTTTTGGTTGCTAGGTATCATATCTTTATACAGGTGCATAAAGATGGACTCAGTTTTCAGGGCGAGCAAATTGTCTCCAAGCCACTGCAATCCTAGGTCCGCAAGCAGGAATAGGCTTTCCTCCAAACTCATCCTCTCAGCACAACCAGAGCATAAAGCACATCAGCCAATTCCCACCTCTCATTTACCCCATTTTCACACCTAGGACATGAAGAGTGCATTAAGGTACATTTATCACACCAAGTTTCGGGAGAAACCCTAGATTCTACCTCTTTTTGCACTATCAGGATGGCAAAAACAAAATTCAAAGCATTTAGCTAAGCTACCAAGCAGGTTGTGACCCACTTTTATACTTACAGAGCAGGTCAAATAACAATGCTGAGATTAAGATCAAGCAGCTTCCTCTACAATTACGTGAAAGCCAGCATTTATTTCTGCTGTCTGATATACTAACCTCTCGTAGCTCTCAGTACACCCATGGCTCCCTGCTGACCAGCTTTTTAGCTCCAACCAAAGATGTTTTTAGAAGCTTGATAAATGCTTAAGGTAAATCAGGCTGAAACCTATTTACAGTCAAAATGTTTCACAAATCCCATCCGTCCTCATGCTGCAGAAAATGACTTGTAAAACTAAGAGTCGAATGGCAGGACTTTGTATGTCTCCTGTGCTCTCTGATCCAGTGGGTGATCAATCATTGAGCTGCCTCAGGGAAGCACTAAAGAACATACAAATCTGGGAAACCTTCCTAGAATCAATGCAGAGGCATTTTTGCAGGCAGGCCTGCGGTCTCACAGAAGGTACACACCATGGAGCAGGTAAATATGTTTGAAGGCTGCCACCACCTAGCAAACCCTAGCACTTGTGGCCACCTATCCTCCTACCTCCTATCCTGCCATACATTATATAGGTATCTAAGATCAGGAAGACCTCCCCATGAGGAAACCAAGGTCAGAGTATCACTTCTGAATGGGAACATGACTCCAGTATTAAGCAACTATCTTATCATTACACAACAACTCAGCAACAAAGCGGAGCATCACAGACATCAGATTTCAGAGAAGCAGCTCTCTTCCCAGGCCCACAATGTTGTGAGGCATCGTGAAGCTTTGTGAGAAGCTGGCCTACCTGTATGTAACATGCACTGCAGATCCAGGCTCATCTCTCTCCCAAATCAAAGCCACTCTGTCCGGACACTTCTGGACATGTTGATCCAAGCAATTCACTGTAAGAAAGCAGAAGTTTAAGTAAAGCCTGATCATACACGAGGTGTTCTGTGACCTTGGTTTGGCCAAACATAAAGGTAAGTAAGATGAAACATCAGCTGGTAAACTAGCTAACCACACACTCCTTTATGACCCTGGGAAAAGTTGTCCTTTACCATATTCGGCGTAACACACTCTAACTACAGTTGCCTTGGAGATGGCAACCCCATGCGAGGCCTTGGCCAGTTCAAGTCAGCTCAGCTCCATTAACACCCAAAGGAGCTGTGCGTAAACCAGCAAGAAATCTCTCTCTCCTCCCACAGCACAAGTCTTGTCCATGATGATGTCCTTCCTAGAAGGGCATTTCACCACATAAACTTGACAGACTCTTTCCTAATTTTCATTTTATAGCACTACATTATTTGAGTTTTCTAGTCAGAACTCATACAAAATATCCTTCATCCTCCAGGCATAATGTGAGAGCTGAATCTCTCACCTAAATGAAAACATTTAAAAATTTGGGATCTAGCATAAGATCAGAAATTACAGTGAAGTCACAGAGTGTACACAGGGTGTCAGTCCAGCTCACACAGACATCTAAGAAAGGTGCTTTGCCATGGGCTTCATCTTCTAAAATGCGATGGCTGAATTACATCCCGGAGAGACATCCCTCCCTCCAGCAGGCGTAGACAAAACCTGGAAGACTGTGCGAGCTGGGATGGTCCTAGTGAATTGTGAGAGCACCTACTTTAAAGGAACTTTTAAAGAATGCACTCAATAAAGTTGCCTGCGTGTTCAGTGTTGCCTAATAGTTAGAAATTAACCCTGCAAGGTATTAACTCCAAGCGTACACTTGGAGTACTCATAATCAACATACCCTTTTTCATTGCATTCTTCTAAAAGCAGCTGCTTTATTTCAATATGCTATTATTTAAAAAAAAAATAGAGAACCCTAAAAAAAAAGTGTAAGTGCTTCAGATCATATTTTCTGAAAATGTTCAAAGTCTTTCATTTTTAATGAAAATTCCTGCAGAAATACTCTAAGGAAAATAAAACAATTTCTCATACCATCTTAGTATGATACAGGAGGGCAAATGCTCTCCTCGGGAATGCTTCAAACATTTATTATACAGTTTCCTACAAGAACCCTTTTGTCAGTTCATAGCTGATGAGATGTATTTTGGGTGCAGGATCCCTAGCAATTCCTACCTCGAAGCTCGTTGTAGCAACACCCCTATGCATTGCACCACGCTACCGGTAAATCACATTAACGTGGATTCGTTTCCCCAGCAACATTTCTTCTCCCTCCCAAGCGGCAGGACTGGCTTTCAGGGGGAATTTGTACTGCAATAAGCCCTGCTGAGCCAAGTGTGAGCTTGAGCTCTTTGCTCAGTAAGAACTCATGGGTGAACCAAGGCCAGATGCCATGAATTTGTTCCTGCTTTTTTTTTTTTACAAGTGTCTTCCACTTGCTTTGCAGCAGAGAACAGTGACCTTCCCCTCGTGGCTACGCTCTAGTGGGTTTTCCATATACTTTCTTGCCTCCCCTGCAGTGCTTGGAAAAGCACGTGGGAACAGTTTAGATGAAATGCACTTTTGGTAGGCTCTATATTTTGGCATTTAGTGCCTGCAGAAGAAGAGCCAGATGCAAGAAATGAACCATCTGGCCCCACTATCCAGAGCGGGGAGAGAGAGACTGAAGTATCTCTGGGCTCAGCCAGGATCTTCCTCTCAGCCGGAATAACTTAAGTCTCTTACTGAAGCCTAGCTAAAAGCCTTACTTCTCTCTGGATCTCGGGTGCTGCAATGAAATCCGGGCACGCACCCCACTTCACTGGGGACCCACAGCTGGGAACCCTCCCGCCTGGACCGCTGCTCAGCTCCCTGCAAGACGGGAGGAGGGTTTGCACTTTTGCTCCGAAACACTGTGTTTGCAGATGTCCCAGCTTCTGCATTCCTCAAGAGCAGCCTGGCATTCCAAGCACTCCCTCCAGAACGGAGAGGTGAAGGCAAACACCGTAGGTTAAACTACCCTTTAAGGACTCCACAGCAAGCTTCACTCTGGACAGGGGCTGGGGCTTCCTCCGCTGCCTTTCCTAGTCCTCCCCAGCAGAGCTGGCGACACTTCTCCTTCGCATGGGTATCCTCGCCGTTCGCAGCCTTGGAAGCAGAACGGTTCTAACAACGTAGCTTCTCTTTATCTTCTCTTTCTTTGGGCGATGAAGTTGGAAGACACAAGCCAAATCAGCTCCTCATTTAGGACAGAATACGAGGGGTTTTTTTTGGTTTTTTTGTTTTTTTTTTTTTTTTTAAAAAAAGGCTCTGCCTTTTCTCTACAGTTGGGAGTATTTCACAATGCCGCTGCAACGTCCCCGGCTGGCACTGCACCGCGGGGCACTGCGCCGCCCAGCCCAGTTCCTCATTCTGCCCCGAAGAGCCAGAGCTCCGGGAGAGCCCGAACGGGCCGGGGCTGCCGCGATGTCCCGGCCGTGGGGGCGGCTGCCGCCACCCCGGGAAGCCCCAGCGGTGCCAGCGGCCGCCGCTAACCC
>JAWLRI010000200.1:266762-300349 GCA_034781795.1 Crypturellus tataupa | reverse complement strand
CACCGGCCCGCCCGCCGTGTGGCCGCGGCTCGGCCTCGGCATGCCCGGGGGGGGACGCGGCGCCGCTGCTGCAGCCAGGCCCAGCATGAGGTAACGGACGAGCGTCCTCCACAGGTGCCTCCTTCGCGTTCACCTGGAGCGGGGGAAACTGGCCCTGTGCTCAGAGGCTTGAGGAGGGGGTTCCTGCCTTGCCTTCCCTTGGGCGATTCCCTGGCGCTCGGCATTGGTGCTGGACCGCGAAAGTTTCTCGTCCTGCGGGCAGGAGGTGCCGCCTCTCCAAGCGTGGCGATGCCTTCTGCGGGTTTTCAGGCCAAACCCTCGTGCTGCTGTGTCCTTATTATCCGCGTTGCCCAAGTTCGCGTCGGCGGGTGCGTTGCCGGTCGTTAGGTGATCCCCTGTGTACGGAGAGAGAAGGTATCCTCTTATCCAGCTCTAACTTGCGGAGGACTGTCAAGATGAACACTGTGACCTTGAGGTGGATCCGGTCCCTAGTGAGGAACCGGAGGGTTCCCTGAGGCTCCAGTGACAGTGTCACATATCATTGTCGCCCGGGGTATTTTGGGGGGTGATTTGTGCGCTTGTTGTTGATGTGTCTCTAAGCAGTCTAGACCAGCTCTATCGCAAATTGTTTACTCTCTCTTTCTGAATTTCCTTAGGCTTCGGAGGAGAAAGTGTTGCTAATTTGATTGGCAGAAGAAAGGGTTCTTAGTTTTACTGTAGCACGTGGGGTTTTTGTATGTGTGTGTGTGTTTTGTATTGTCACTGAATCTGTTGCCTTTTAACCACAAACTTCCTTGGTGAATCATAGCGGAGACTTGGAGTGTGAGATAACTTTCACCTTTTCTTTTGTATGACTGACATTTAATCTTGCACTGTATGAGATATGGTGCTTGCAACCCCGTGCTAGTGCTTAGAGGCTGGGGCCCATACTGATGCTGTGCAGTACCATTTCAGTAGTTGTTACCACATTTCAGACCCGCAACTTCTTTAGAGATTATTTCTCAGCATTATAGGGGATTTTTTTAGGACTCTTGTGTGACTGCGATCATCCAGCTCATGTAACAGGCTGATACAACGGAGATGCAAGAGCAGAAATGTTTGAGACGATGTTTATGGGCTTGTGTCATGTTTACTTTTGTTACTTCTGTGTTCTGTATGGTTTTGCATGCTCTGTGATAGATCATATTCATCCAGGAAAGGGCAGAGTTCATCTCTCTCTGAAGAAAAAAATCCTGAGGAATTATCATCCCCTTGTAGGTCAGTGTTTATGAGGCTCAAGCATCCCCCCCTCATCTCTTTTCTTGAAGTGGTTATTACGAAGACAGTCATATCTTCAGCAATGTACTTGGACCTCCAAAATAAATTGCATTTGGTGTAGGAAATTATTTCAGCAGCTCCTAGGACTTTCAGTGAACTGTCCCGTTCCCTCCATGCTGACTGTCTGTTTATTCTCCTGCCCTGTAACCCCAGATTTCTTTTGATGATGGATAGAAGTGCAGGGGTGTAGCCAAGGGTGTCCCTATGCCAGAACAGGCAGCCTCCTCTAAATCAGGCTGTTGGTATGCAAAGTTTTGCAGAGCAGGAGTGATCAAACATGCTCAGGAAGAGCTGTATCCCCCTTTTTCATTTAGCGTTAGTCTTGGAATCCTTTGCTGCTATTCCTTACCTTCTCCTACAGAAAGGTTGTACAGCGCTTTTTGGCCCACTACGTGGCCCACTGCTCTCTCACGGGTGTTGCTATGGGATCTCCTTTCCAACTGACTTGTCAGTTTTCCACTTCAGTCTTCCGTCTCCGTGTGCGAGGGACAACCGACCAGGGCAGGAATGACTCTTTCTTAAACTGTGCCTCAGCTCTCCTCATCTGCCACAGCTCCGTGTTGACCTTCCAGTCACATTGGTTCGCTTTAAAAGCAGTCAGCAGAGCAGAAGACAGAAAACAGGCCCTCATAGGAGAATATGTTTCTACACAGGCTTTGCAAACTGTTCCCTCATTGTTTTAGGGTATATTGTGTTTGTGGGCATTTCCTCCCCTAACTGTTGCAAGGCGTAGCTGGAGCAATTGCAGAAGCTTCAGCTATTGAGCTACCCACTGTAGAAAAGGATGTTTAAGACCAGCTGGTTTACTGAAGGAAATACAGAGTAGGCACAACTAGTGCTTCCCTCTTCCTTCAGAAAGAAAAAAATAGTTATTTCCCCTGAAATCTCCTGAAATATCTTTTTGAGATGTGGGCCAATTGGAGTAAGCCCTAAGATTGCTTAGGGAGGGAGAATTGAGCAAGGCCAGCTACAAGACTTTCTTCCCTAGAGCCCAGGGCAAACATGGGCCTCTGTTGTATGTTCATTGATACCTGAGGAAAGAAAGGTGGGAGCTGAAGGAGATGATGTCATGTATATGCTCTGCCCTCAATACCTAGCTGAGACCTCCTTGATGTTGGAGTCTTCCAGGTTGAATGGGGTGATGGCAATCCTCATCCCGCTCATGCAAGACCAGCTCTTGATGTTCTCCACACCAGTGTCTGCAAATAGCCTGTGTGTTGCGCTCTGGAGACGCATGGCTGTTATCCCAGATGTGGGAAATCATCTAACATTAAAAGTCCAATCTGGAACTCAACATATATCAAGTGCTGAATAATTCATCTGTCAAACGACTTCTTGGAGAACAGCTTATACTGGGCTTAATGGGGGAAAAAAGTCACCCAAACATCTTTATTTCATCAGACTTGCAATTCCTTTTTGCCTTACCCAATTCATATTGCTTCCCATTAAGTCTTCTTCACTACTTGAGAACCGTTCACATGGGGAAAGGTCTTTTTTGTACTTGAGAAGGGAGACTTTGACAGTCTGATGGACTGTAGGTGTTGATCAAGTCATCTGTGCTGGGAAACCTTTCCTTTTTGTGTCAAGCCTTGTCTGCGCTTTGCTGAATGGTATGAAAAGAACAAGCTGCAGATCATGGGCCTACGCATGACACTTGAGCCGTAGGGGTACAATGGTGAGCAGAGACAATGCTTGTGGCTGCAGATTTTTATTTTTCCCTATGGAGAAATTGAGCAGCCCAACTGTAGAAAGGGGTCCAGATTCAGGCACGAGATCTAGAAGTACAGTAGAAGGGTAGATTCTCTGCCATCCGTAGGACAGGAACCGTTGCAAGATGCGCCGAGTCCAGAGCCTTTGATGGCTTGGCAGTCAGGTGCAAAAAGATAGTTAGCAAAACAGGTAAATTGACCTCTGGTGAAAAGAGCTCAGTTGTAGGGCTGTGAACCTGAGTTGTCAGGCCAAAACCCCATATTGCTCCAGTCCTTTCTCAAACGGTGACCAAAAGATGATACTTAAGGAAAGATTAAGAGGATATGAATCTTCCGTAACACACTCAGTCCTGTGGAGGTCTATAAAGCATGACCTCTCTCATCTATTTGCCAGTTTTATTTTTAATTTCTCTGAATGTGTCCAGTGTACATTCTTCTCATTTTCATATCATCTGCAGAGCTCTTTAAAATAAGCCACGAGGGGAAAAAATCCTTTGTGTCTTCCATTATCTTTTCTCTGTGCAATCTTTCCATTCCTTGTTCATCTGCCATCCAGTAGATTTTCTGACTGGTCTCAGATCTGCTATGTTGGGGAACAACAAAAACATGTAGCTTTCATATCCTTAGTGATTTGCTTCATCTGTTTTTTCCTGATGATTTTATATGCAAGTTGGAAGAACTTGTGCCATTCTGTTTCCTTCTTTTGCATGCATGTCCTTTATATATTTTTTTTATACATATAATGTATATATGTGTATATATAAGCCTTTTGTTTGTGCAAGGTCTCAGAATTTAAATTGCTCCATTTAAAAGGACCAAGGAGAAGCTAATCTGGTAAAGACAGGTCTTTTTGCTAGGTGGTATTTCTGCTCCGACTGCAGTAGAGTGTCAATGATGTAGAGTGTCCAGGCAATAGTTTAGCCTCTTGAAAGCAGTTTATTCTCTTGGCTGCTTTTTCAATGTCCTTTATATAGTATGTAATCATCAATGCTGTAGCAGATTTTTCTTGTCCCCAAAAAGATTCCAAGTTTGAGCATATCATTGTTAATATTAGAGAATGTTTCTCAGTAATATTTAGAACCGGGTTCGTATGCACCGCTAAAGAAGAAGTAAGGTATTGCTTTTTTTTCCTCAAAAAAATATGGTTAGCTCTTTCTAAGTTGCTGTTTAAAATTTCATCTTGGTCACACGTCGTGATCTCCATGATAAAACTGAAGCTACCCGCGGCTGCACCACCTCCCTCAATAAATTACGGCTGTTGTACTGTGCTGGTCAGGCAGTTGACAGTGTAGCTCTACTATTGCGCTTTTCCACTTAGCCTTGATGCAAGTCATTTATCTATCTCATTTGAGACTTTTATCTATCTCATTTGGTCTTTTTCTATGTATCTTGTACCCAGAAAGGTCAGGGAATGCAGTCCTTTTATCAGGCTGCTGAGGTACCTATTGCTTAAGTATTCCTGCTTGAATCTGTGTTTTCTAGTTCACTCATCTTACCTCGGAGGCCTCTTTCTGTACAAATAACGTGGACCTGTCCGCATTTGTTCCGTTTTGGGGGTTCCATGTGAAAGTGCTCTTGGCTTTTTTTTTTTTTTCCTTTTTCTTACTATTTCTTTCTTATCCTGCATCAGAAATTACAAAAATTGGGATTTTGTCCAGGTTATCTGGCCTTTATATCACTGGTAACCATATGGAGCATGCTCACCAGCTGCTCTGTGACATGATATTGTATAAAAAAGGTGGTGCTGAACTGGACCCCAGAGCACGTTCTCCTGTCTGGGTAACCACCGCTGGCAGCAGGATTGTGTGGACTCTGTGGAGTGGTGCCATTTTCCAGGAGCCCCTTCTCAACTCCTAGTCAGTGACTTGGTGATAGAGATTTTTGCCTTTTGATTCAATTATCCTCCACTGGTTACAGAAAGGAGATGGAGGGAGGATTGGTTGGTTTTCTCCTCTGTATTCATCCAGTTACTTTTTGACCCAGTGTAAACCTTAATCTTCACAGCATTGAACAGCAGGCTGTACTGTGCTTTGCATTTGTTTCAAACCTGCCACCCACTTAAAGTTGCCTGGTGCCATGTGTTCAAGGCATTGGAAGAAACAACAGTCATTTTTTGTTCATCTTCTCCATGCTGAACTTACTTGAAGGGAGAAATGATTGAGATCTATACAATCAGGTGGTCTTGCAAAACCGTCTTCCAGTATCTTCTGTGCTACTTTAATATCTGACTATCTGGTCTTCGTGCTGTCTTCTCTCTTCACAAAGTCAGCTTTCTAAATGTCTGTTTATGGAGCCATCGCTGCAGCCTTCCTCTTCTTCTCTTCTCCCAAGTGGGAGTTCTTGGTGCCGGAGTGCCGCTTCCCCATCACCTGCTGAGGTTCCGCCCGCAGGACCTGCATTGCTCATCGTAAAGCCCTGTTGTCACCTCATGCTCTCCCCTCCTTGGCATCACTGTTGCTCTGAAGGTAGGACTGTAACTGAAGTTCCTCTTCCTCCTTCCCCAACACCTTGGATTGTTGCAACACATCCATCAATAACCTGAAAAAGCAGTACCAGGTTTCTAAGGACTGAGGTGCGTGTGTGCACGGACATCTGTGCAAGAATGCGTAGCTTTAAGGGCAGCATTTAAAGTAGGCTATAACTGTCTTGCCTTTCTGCTGGACTGCTTTCGAGCTCCACTCTAGGGCTTTCTAGGTGTAATGGGACTAGAAGGGGAAAGTAAGGGAAAGGGATAGATTGTAGTTCACTTCTGGAGTTAGGGACTGGGAACACTGTGATCTTGTTGACCTAGAGGCAAACTATCCTTTAAATTCCTACGGCTTGCTTTGCTCACTCTAACAAGCGGATTGTATAGCTGTATAGGTTTTACCTTCCTGTTGGTGTTGGGTTGATTTTCCTTCAAATTGGTGCTTCATTAAATTGTGTGTTTTGCTTTCCTCATTTTATAAAGGAGGAAGAGTTGCTTGTCAACATGTGTAATACTTCAGTCAGAAAACAGTCATCTTTGGGGCATAAACATCATAACACTGTGTTATGAGATGTCGACTGTTTTAATTCCATGTCTTTTATTTTAATAGAATCTAGATGCTTTAGAATCTAAAATTTACTAGTTTAGGGATTAGGAAGTAGTTTAACAAACTAACTGTTTCCTTAAATTTTGCTTTCCTTGAAAAGAAGAGCTGGCTTCAGAGTTACTCCACTGCTTTGAAACAGAAGTGGCTGCATCCTGTGATCTCATGCAAGGCTGAGGGATTTCTGCTATCAAGAGAGACGTGGAGAGCAGCTTGACAGATGCTGAAATGGATCTGAGGTACTGCCCTTTGTGGTGTTGGCACTTGTGTTTAACTGCCTCTAGAATGGATCAGTTAAAGGAGCTTTAAGCTGAGGAGATGACCATAAAGATAAGAAGGAGACTTTCTGCTGGGACAGGCCACCAAGCTTCCTCCTGGTGGGTTCCTGGGGGCAGGAGCTCACAGGTGATGGGGAGAGGGGAACTGTTTCTCTTCATTGCAGGTAGTTTATAGATGGGCAAACCAGGAACCTGCAGCTGTGGCTCTAGGATCAATGTCTGTTTGTAGACCTCACAGAGGAGGCACTGTAGGTAGTGTACTACTGTGCCAATCATTCTCAACTATAATTCATGAGTATCTAAGAACCATCCTCTCTGTCAAAAAAAAAAAAAAAAAAAAAAAGGAAGTAGGATGTATGGCAGCTAAAGTATATCATTTGAAAAGTGTCCAACCTTAATCTGAAAAGAACAAGAGGTCTAAAATGTACCATCTCCCTTGTTCTAGGTGCTTTCTGAAAGAAAAAAAAAAAAAACACTCACATGAAAAAAGCAAATTGGAGTTGTCTAGCTCCAAGTTCCAGCAGAAGATGAGTGGACAGAGGAAGCCCTCTAGTTTTTTGATTTTTCTCCATAAGGAGCTACTGCTATACTGAATTACTTTGCTTCTCATTTGCTGTTTGGATGAGATGCATGCACTCTAAAGAGTTTAGCTTTTTAAGTGGCTAGAAAGTGATTTTTTTCAGCCTTTCAGGGACCATTAAATGTGGATGTTGGCATTAGACAGTATTCTACTCTGTCTCACTGGTGATAGACAAGGGGCAAGGATGGAATTGCCTTGCTTTTCTGTGCTTGTATCTGTAGGAATGCTGTGCCTGTAGACACAACCTGTATGACTTGTTTCTAGATGTTTGAGTTTGGTTGTACTGAGAGGCATTTTGCCTAAAATGCACTTTTGGGGTTTACTTGACTCTGTTTTTCTCTTGTCTCTTTGCTTCCTGTATCCAGTGAGACCTAGGATGGTGAAACTGTATGCAGCAAAGACAAGGCTTAAGGGACTTTGCCTTCAAAAGGCGCAAAGCCCAGTAAAAGGTGAAAATCCAAAGTGCAGCTAGTCAAGTGTTTTCTCACTCTTAAGATAACTGGTACAAGGGAAATGACAGGAGGTGTTTGGGTTCCAAGCCTTGGGGCTATCCGATTGCTTTGGTCTTTGCAGCCTATTTGCAATTTTTCTGCCAACTCAGGAGAGGATATTTTTAGTGCAGTTGCTGTTTCTTTGCCAAACATTTTTTTTTTTTTAATTTTGCTATTGCTTTCCTTTTTTTTTTTTTTTTGATGTGTATGTAATTAAATGATTTCCTTATTTCCTTTATACTCCCACCCTGACCGGCCTCAGCTGGATTTGAAGTAGCGATTGTTCTGTCTGTGGAGTATCATTAAAAATGCTCCTTGGTAGCCAGCTTATGGTGGCACGTTGAGCACAAAATGCATAATTACCCTTTTCAAGTTGAGATCAGTTTGAAAAATTGTGAGCACTTGCCCACTCATGTACCTAATGTAGCTTTCCAAAAGTTTAATACAGTTATGAGCAGAACTGAAACGTTATGTCATATGTTCAGGGAAAAAAAAAATCATTTTAGATAGCACTAGTACCTGAATTATACTACTCTTTTAAATAGAAACAAATTTGGACCATCTGTGTTCTGTAATAGGGAATTCTCAGTATCCAGTTACCTAGTATGGCTCTGTCAAATTAAAGATCACAATAAATATATGTATTATAACATTGAGTTTGTCCTGAAAAAACATGTTTTTGAGTTTTTTTTTTTTTCTTGCTAGAATAATATTCAAGAGACTTTTCTGCCAAGAACAGTGATCCAGTGAAATATTTTGAAAGACTTAATGGTAAAATTAGAAGATACATATTCAGAGAACTATTAAACTCAGCAGATAGAAAGAACCTATTATAGAATGTGGATAGGAAAGAATTATTTGGGTGGGTTAGGAAATTACAAGCATGTACTGACAGTTGTGGAGTAGATGCCATCTTTGACACATGTGGAAATGGCTTATGTAGAGGCAATCAAGACATATCTGTAGAGCTCTTCCATAATCTTTTAATCTTTTAGTATTTAATCTTTTGGTGTCTAGACCACCATTTCTCCTTTGATAACTAACTTATAGGGCAGTACAGAAAGAAGAAAGTAGAACTTGCTTGCGTATAAAAGAGTTTTATTTTTTAAGATGTTCAAACATAAACAGGTGTGGGCAGCAGCCATTACCTGTCTTCATGTTACTAGTTTTTGTTAGTGTTATCTTTATACTAACTGCAAAGGAAACAAATTCCTCGAGAACTGTAGACCCTTCAAATAAACATGGAATTTGAACTTCCAAGCTTAAAAGCAAGCTTTATGACTTTGGGGATTTGAGTTTTTGTCTTTGAGGAAAAACCTTTGAGAACCACGGGATATGGCTGATATGGGGATACCGAAATATTCCCAAATATTATTTGATAATGGACTGTATGGGGATTCCCAAAGGATAGAAGGACATCTATGAGGTCATCACCTTGGGGCACATGAGCAGCTGTCAGCAAACTAAAAAAAAAATGTTAAGGTTGCAGATCGGAAAAAGTAACTGTAAATTTGCCCAAAACAGGATGCATAGGAAAGCTGAGCATTTTCCACTGAGCATGTTTCAAGCATGTAAGAAGAAGAAGAAGAAGGGGGAAAAAAAAGTCAACAGAAGTGCTGGCGAGAGATGATCTTAAGTGACTAAGAGCTGACATGATAAAACATTTCTGTCAGTCCCGGGAAATCTCTTCTGACTAATTATAAACATAATCTTTGCTGTGATCAGCAGTGGGTTTGAAAGCTAGAAGAATTTCTATGTCCCATTTAGTCTTATTTAGTTTGATATGACGTGTCAGTGCAGCAAGTGGCAGTTGCCACTTATCCTAATTTTTATTAAATTTCAGAAAACTCTTGGCAGCAAGGTCTGTGTAGCAGATATATAAACATGTGGATTTCCCTGCAAAATAGTCCATCTCCCAGAAATTTAATCCAAAATAACAAATACAATGTGCTCTAGGTGGCCCTGTGTGTGCAGGGGGGTTGGACTAGATGACCTCTAGAGGTCCCTTCCAACCTTAGGCATTCTATGATTCTATGATTCTATGATTCTATGATTTCTGAACAAGTACTTGCTATTGTGTTCCTATCATCTGGATAGCTTTCTTTGAATCTTTTATAATTATGGTGACATGCCTGTATAATAAAATGGCTTTAGTGGATGAGACAAGCACTATTTTTCCTGGTATGGATGTTTAAAATAATTAGCCTCAAGTTGTGAACATTCCAATAACCTCCACACTAGGATCCATTGGAGAACATTAAGTAACAGGTGTTAGCAGTTTACCAAATGGCTGTTTGAGGTAGGTTATTCAAGGTAAAATATTGTTCTCCAAGAATAAGGTCTCAAGGAAGGGGTGGTTGCCCACAGCTGTAAAGAGAAGAGGGATTCAGAGTGACTACTCTCGAAGGAAGCAGAATAACAGACTCCCAGGAAAGCCTGCTCCAGGCAGAGATGAATCCCCTTTGGATTATATTGAGCATCAGTTAAGCAAACTTCTCTAGGATTAGATTTGCTGGTGAAAACGTCTGTGAGATGTTCCTGATGGTGTCAGAAGCATTTTGGGATCAGTATTACGTTTTCAGGTACATATATTTAAACTGCAGGCAATGTTGACCACAGTGATAGAAGCTGTGTTAGTTAAGATTTCTTGGTGTTAGATTTTAATTTCCTGCTTAGATCAAAAATTGAATCAATCTGTCAGAGAGACTGGAAGGTGATGGATATTTCTGTCAAATTCTACTCCTTTTTTTCCAGCTTTAGTGCTGAGACTGATAGTAGAGGCTTAGGTTCAGATAAACTGCCAAGAGTGCAGGTGCTCTTACCTGTTGTGCATGCGTAAAGATTTGCTATGGTAAAGCAACTGCATTGATTCTCCCTGCAGATAGGTGCTTTTGGCACATGAATTGCTCATTGCTTTTACTGTTTCATCATAAAATCTCTGGCAATAAGAAATTATGGTCTGGAAATTTCTTGTTTTGTTTTGCTTAGGTCATACCTGGAGACTTCAATCATTGCAGAGGCCAAACTATGTTCAGTTGGCTGTGCAACCAGGTTGTATAGTAGTGCTGTTTTGGGGAGCTTCTGCTATTGTATTTAGGTTTTCTTTTTCTTTTTTTTCTTTTTTTTTTTTTTTCCTTTTTGGTATGTTCTGTTTAGTATAGCCTGGTGTCAACAGAGGATTTGGATCTGTCTATTTTGATTGCAGCAGTATTTTTTTCTCAGTCACAGATGTACCAGTCATGAATGATAATGGAATAGATACTTTTTAAGGGTGAAAAATAGTCCTAATGTTGTGCAACTTCACCTTCAGGGTCTTTTTTTTGCTCAGAAATGAGGTGCTCTAAAAGACAAATCCAGAATTTCTAGGGTTGATGCACTTGCATGCCCATGAGAAGAATATGTCCTAGAAAGGAGACTTTAAGCCATACTTGCTAAGTTTTGAGCCTGCTGTCTAAGGATTTGCTGCAGCAGAAACAGGCAATGAAGAATGATATATGTCTACAGGAAACAGTTGAATACTTTGCAAACTCCTGCTGTCAGACCTGCCCTAGCAGTGTATTTTACTGTTTTTAGTTGTTATTTCGAGTTCTGCAGGGGGTACGATGTATGGCAGGGCTAACACATGGCTGTATTTCTTAATCAACTTGTTTCCTATACTGTCATATGCATATCTACTGTAGCAATAAAATGCTTGTACATGATACAACTTATTTATGCAAAAGCTTTTTTTTTATTTTCATGTGGAGGGTTTAATTTTTATAATTGGAATTTTTCCTTGGAAGGGGATAAGAGTTGTAAAACCAGGAGGGACAGTAAGCAACAAGTTAATGCTGGCATTGACTGAGCCCCCTTCTGCTCCTGAGTTGCCCTTGGAAATCCCAAGCCCCCACTGTTTTCTCTTATGCACTCCCTGTCCTACTTGCTAGGGCTCCTCTTATTCCCTGTCCCATTGGTTCATTCCAGCCTAATGCTATTGAAGTTGCTTCTTTGTGGACTGTTTCAAACTGACATTCATGGTGCCTGGTCAGGTTTAAATTCTAGTTACAATTTTTTTTGACCTCCCATTTAAGTATCAGAAAGGGAGATTTAACTGTTTTCTGGACTGCAGCTGGCTGGGGTTCTGTATTATTGCAAACATCCAGTTTTGTCTCTCCTTATAAAGAACTGTAGTTTGCATCAGCTTTCTAGAAACACCGTTGGGATCTGCTGCTCAGTTGGGTCCTGTGTTTGTGGTGGGGTGACAAGCCCAGAGGGTTCTGGGCTTCAGCGATCTAAATAAACTTCACTTGTTCTAATTGTTCTAATTTGTAGGCTTCCAGAGGTGAGGATGTGCCTTGAGATAAAGAGGGATATTACAGTTCTTCAGCAGTGAGATTAAGACACTTAAGAATATCCAGGACCTTTAGTAAGATGGTGAGAGACAGACCTCCATAGCTTTGTTCTGCTGTTTAACCACCACCTTGCCTCTGAGTTTTCAAATTAATATTTGCTTGGGTTTGGCTGCAGCAATGCTACCACAGTGTATTGGGACTGAAATACATCTAACATAGGTAACATCTCATATATGTGTTAGAGATTTCTACAAGAAAGGTTCCAAATAAATTTTATTTGAAGAATGTAAAGATCCTGTAAAAATGTGTAAACAGTTTTATTGGAAAAAATATTTAAAGTGCTGCTTACATGAGAGAGAATCCTATAAGCTAGGTAATTAGGTTGTAAATGTGTGACATATATTAATATATTTTTTATTGCTTGATCTCTTACCTTTTTGGAGGAATCAGAGAGGTATATCAGTTGCTTTGACAAGATGGAATATAGAATTAAAAACGCAAGTCTGGCCAGACTGAGGCATATCCTAGGCCCAAAACCAAATTGGGCCAGGAGTGGATGTGTAGGGTAGAAGATAAAGGAAAGCAGATACAGACTTCTCAGAATACTCTTATCACGTTCAGTGATTTATTATTGAGAGGCTTTCTAAGCTAAAGACAGGATCTTTGTGTGTGAGAGTGCTTGATGGATGGATTTTTTTTTCCTTTAATGAATTTGTCAAGTCTGTTTTTGAATCCATTTAAGCTTTTAGTGTTTACGACTCCTATGACAGGGAATTCAGCAGCTTAACAAGTTGTATGAATTGCCACTTACTTTTGTTTGCTCTTGAGTTTGGCTGCTGATAATCACAGGAGCTGAGAAATATCTCAAGGCAGAGATATATGATATAAGAAAAATGTGCCAGCTTAATAGGTGAGAGGATCAGGCCCTTCACTGAAATAATTCTCTTACAGGCTTTCTTCCAGAGCTTGTTTCTGTGCCTATCATCATGTTTCTCTGCTGAATTTTCATGTTAGCTCAAAAATTGGTGCTCCGTTGCATCAGTTTTCTTGCAGGCTACCTTAAAAAGAGGGAGACCACTCAGCCCTGTGTGTTATTGACTGGAGCTGCCTTGATGCCAAGCAGAAGACACAAGCAGCAGAGCAGTGTGGCATGCTTCAGCATGCTTTTTTATTTATGTTATTAAACAAAATTTAAAAGGCGAAGAGCAGATTTATAAACCTTTTAAGATTCTTTTTTTTTTTCTTTTTCACAGCTGCTTTCATAGTGCTTCACATCTCTCTAGGAAGCCAATTTTAGAGCATCTTCAGCTTGGCGAGCTCTCTGTGCTTCCTGGGAAAATGGAGCAATCTTTTTCTGTTCGACCAACTTTTTCTATGGGAAAAATGGTGTCTGTCAGTGTTTGGGCTTCTTGGTCTCTGTCTTCAAGTTACGTACACTTGCGCTGCACAGGCTGTATCTCTCAAAGCCAGAAGTTACACAGATATTACAAGAGTTCATAACATTTGTTCCCTGTTTGAATTGAGAAAAGCTTTACTGGCAATGAAGAATGCTATAATCCTTGCAATCCTCTGTCGACGGGCACAGTTTAGCACTTAGTGCTGGGAAATGATGCCCACTCTGCTGCTTGTTGGAGAAGAGACCATAGTGCTTCTCCTCTACTAATCCATTTTCATCCCCTCACTTCTGTGTCTGCTCTAGCAAGATAATTCAGCCAGTAGCAGAGCAGCAAACCTCAGGCTCAGATGCTAGTCAAACGGTCTTTAATCTATAGTATAGTAATCTAGTTGAAATTAAAATAAAGCATAAATTAAGTATATAATGTAGCTTTTTTTTTTTCTCAAAAGTAACTTTCACCTCTTCTTCTGCTGTTTCTTAGTGGCATTTATGGAGATCCGTGGTGTAACATCTTGTTTTGGGTGTAGACACCTGGCAGTGTTATTCTGGTGAGCCATCAACTGCCCCAGGAGCTGATTTTTGGTGTCTTAGCACTGCCTTGTACTGCTGCTGTGATCTTAAACATCTTGAAATTTGGCTCAGACTGTAATTAAATTGACTTTTGATTTACCTCGATCATTCTGGCTAGGCCAAGCAGAGCAGATCAGAAAACTTTGTTCTATAATTTCATATTGCCAAATGGCCGCTATTTGCAGTAGCGCCCCAGGAGAATAATTTCCTTATCAGAATTTTAAATGAGAGATGATTCGTTTGTCCCACTCTAATTGAGATTTTTGTTCTGTTTCAAAGCCAGTAAAACTTCCTGCAACGAGTTCTTTAAATGACAAACTTTATGTCTTTGTACAGAATAGATAAAGGAAAGTGAATTAGAGCACCAGAAAAAGCATTTCTGTGTTGCCCAGCTTTGGACACCAAGTTTCATGCTTTGCCTTTCTTCTGAAATTATTCCTTGGAATTACTTTTCCACCATAAATCACTATGCTGAAATCTCATTATGTGGCTGCCTCACTAGTAAATGCATCATGTCGAATACACTTTAGATGTTTTGCTTCAAAGTTGAAATTAGAGCATTACTGACCTTTTATATCTCTGAAAAAAACTCCCAAATTCTCTCTTTGCGGTGCCTAAAAGTCCACCTTCCAGATCTTCAGCTGCCTGTGTATCCCCTGCAAGCCAGAGCTTGCTGTGGGCTGCGGTTCTCCCCATGGAGCAATGTCTGGCAAAGACTCCTAAGAGCAGAGAGGGCATCCTTGCCTCTACTCCTATCAGTGCTGGGCTCGTTCATGTTCTTACAGCACTGATGGTGGTTAAATGACTCTTCTTTAACAAACGGGAGAAAAAAATAGCAAATAATTCTATGCAGCATGTGAAACCCATGATGTCCAATTTAGAAATAGTTTTGTGGGCATCCAGCATGGGCAAGGTCACTGCTAGCTTAGGGCAGGCAGTGCTGCTCATCTGCCATAGCAGAAAGGAGCCAGGGATTGGCACTAGCGCTTATCTTTAGGAATAAGCAGCACATACATACATTGTGCTGCCAAACACAGCCTGTACTTTCTCAGGGGAGAGCTTTCCGATTTGCCTATTGCTTTCAGTGCTTGGAGGCTGGAAGAACTGCTAACCCCTGCAGCTGCGGGACTTTATTTGAAGACTTGGAGCATATTGAAGGATCTTTTCTTCTGAAATGTCTTTAAGATTCAATTTCTTCTTCTCTTTGTTATCATTTTGATTGTACTCCAGCAGAAGCTGGGATATGCGAACGTGCAGCCCTCTTGCAGCGCTAGTCTGCTGTTGGGTTCCTGCAGGTAGCTGTCCTCCGTTTTTAGAACCAGATCTTCCTTTGAGATGTTAGTCTTGTTGTCTTTGATCATGCTTTGTATGTCTTGCACTTTGTAACATGTTTTTATCTACTGCCTTCTCGTGCGTGCTACATGCTGACTGATTCTTATCCTTCCTTTTCTGTCCTTTTCTTATTAGGAAGTGGCCTCTTTTTTTTTCTTTTTTTCTTTCTTTTTTTTTTCTTCCCTTCTCTATTCTATCTCAATTTTCTGGTGATTTTTCTTTTTTGGCATGGAAAAGTGTGATGATTGACTGGCTGGCTCTAGTCTTTTTAATATTTTTTTGCTAATTTGTTCTGTAGATTTTTAACCTGATTTTAACTTTGCAGTCAGAGCACTGCAGTGACAATCATTTCTAGGGAGGAAAATATGGAATATTCTTGGTATGGAAGACAGAACTGCCAAGAAAATGTAATAAAAGATTCATGAAGTCTGGACTGTTTCCAAGGCCAAAAATTATCTTACAGGAAGAGACAAAATGCCCGAGGAAGATCTTGTTTCAATTCATTTGCTTCCAGAGAAGTAGAGTTAATGCACATTTGAAAATCACTTCTGTAAAAGAATTAAAATATTCAAACCCAAAATTAATTTCAGATTAGGCTATTCTGAACTCCCTATAAAGACAAAGGATGAGATACAAACACCATGAGAATAAGGTATCTTTCTGAACTCTAAGGTGATAATTTTAGTAGCGTGTGTTACAAGAAGGACTAATCTGCATATGGCTGAAGCCCTTTCTAACCATCCCCATCTTCTTTGCTTGGCTGTCCATCACAGCGGTAGTGTCTGGCTCTCTGAAGGCCCTTCTACCCTTTTCAGATGCTTTTAGGCTTATTGAATGCAGTACCTGGCAAACCTGCCTGATTTATTTTGGATGCCATCCAGTGAAAACCATAAAAACTGCCAGTGCAGCAGCTGCTCTGTTGAAGCAAGACCTTTTTGCCTGGTGCAATTACAGCTCTCGCAGCATAATTTGGCATTAGATTCCCTTTGCCTTGTTGGCTGTGAGGCCCGAGAGCACTGGACTCCTGCATGGTAGATCCAGTAACTTGTCACCTTTTTTTGGTTCTTACTGCTGACTTGAAGCATGGTTGCGTCTGCCAAGCCTATGCATGGAGCGAGCTCAGGCGAGCTCACCATTGCAAGGTGAGTTTGCCTCCTTTCCCAAGAGACTGTTTCTGACTGAGTTGTGAGCAGGACCCATGGAGATGCAGCATGCACCTCTGCCACAATCTCCGCTAATTGTCTTTTCTCCCTCCCTCCCCCTTTTTTCTGCAGATAAATGGATCATTTAAACTGGGAGCTACTAAAATCCTCTCTAGCTGGCAAATGCAGTGCCTAGCAGCAGTCATCAAGGACGAACCAAACATGAGTGGAGGAGGGGAACAGGTCGACATCCTGCCGGCCAATTATGTGGTCAAAGATCGCTGGAAAGTGGTGAGTAGCTCTGGCTTTGGGCTTCCTTTGGTGCTCTACACAGAGCTCCTATAGGAAGAGAAAAGCTTCCCCGTTTAGCCCTGAGCTCCAGCAAGCATCACTGAAAAGGTCTGATTTAACATATCAGTTGGATGCTAGAAGATAGTCAGTATTGCTGTAATGATTTTTAGGCTGTTTAGTATTTTTAGAAGAATAAACCAGCCCATGATTTTTAGGTAGGATTGAACTGTTGAGTCATCTTTTAGTTAGAAACTTGGATTTAAAGCTACTGTGGCAAAAAATACTAGAGATGTGCCTATAAATAAGTTGCATTAAAGTGAGCTTAAAAGAAACACTTGTGGTTATAACATTAGCCACTCCAAAAGCTAGAAATTCCATAATTAAAGATGTCAATGTAACTTCTGTGTAAATTTATTATGATACCTTTTTAAAACTACGAGTTAAAAGAGTTTCTGTTCTTTGTGGGGCAACTGCCTCATTCAGTGTATAAGCTGGATAGGATCAGTGAATTAAGCTTTTCATCCTCTACATATCCATTGTGTGGCTGAAGGTCTCACTATCTATTTAAGTTCATAGCACAAGTTTGCCACTTAAAATCATTTTTGTGTTATTCATTGCTGTAGTATCTGTATCAGAAATACTAATGACTTCTTTATTGATGCTTTTACCAGGTGATGTAAGAGAGAATGATCAAATTCCTTTTACAGATAGGGTTGCAAATTAATTATTTCATCTCTTGGACTGTGGGAGAGACATGGGGACAATCTGATCCTCTAGACATGTGGAATGTTCTTGCATAGGCCATTTCTTGCTCCTTTTCTCTTCCTCTCCCATTGCTTGCCTCTGTTCATCGTAGTATTTTGTCCGTGCTTTCTCCACAACCTTCACACTTCTGCCTGGCCTGTCTTTTTAAAAAAATCCTTATTTTTTCCTTCCAGTCTATTTATATTTAAAAACTCGAACTGTTCTTCTTTCTGTGTGCTTCTTGAGAGCAGATGAAGAATCTCTATTTTCCGTGTGATTAACCACCGGAGCTGAGAGCCCCCTAGAAGATGTCTGGAGCAGTTTCAGGGCAACCCCACTCTTGCAGCTCTGGCCTGGACCACATTCCCTTGTTCTGGGAGGATGACACACCTGTGGTTTAACTGACGTGTAGGACACGAAATATGCTATGTGCTAATGCACCTCTAAAATTCTGCTTCTAGCTTTGAGTCAGTTCTCCTTGGGCACAAACGGAGATTTTTCTACAATTTGGCCAGATTGGTGCATGTTCATGGCAAAGCTGAAGTCAGATGTGTTCCTGCTGCCGAGCCCTCCTTAAGGTGCAGGGGTGCAGCCACCGTGGGGAAGGACCAGGAGTGGGAGAGAGGATCAGTTTTTATTAGCGTTTATCGCTGCAGTGCCCGTGCTTGTACTTGTGCCATTAACACCTTCTCGTATTCTCTCCCATCACTCTGCAGCCTAGTTAACTTGCTCTATACCTGCTCATATTGTTCATCAGATTTGAAGATTCTTCTCCCTGGGCAGGGGTGTTAAAGCTTTTCTGCTAAATGGTGAGACAAAAACTTTTAACACAGCCTTAACAAAATAACTTTGCTCTTGGAAACATCAGAACTGGTAAAAGCGCTGAAACACCCCTGAAATAGGCTCAGTTATGCTCCCAGGGGAGCACTTTATACTGATTTTGTCTCTGTGAGGCTAGTGAAAGTGGTGATTCAGTGATACAGACTCAAGTGGTTGGAGTGTCCTGCAGTTCTGATTCTGGGAGCTGCTAAACGCTCTACCCATTAGCCCTCCCCCTGCTTCAGGAATACAGAGGCGTGCAGCTATATTGCTAGCAACAATCAAGACTAGAAAAATAGCTTTTTATGTTTTCTAGTGTTGGTTCACAGCAGCCTTCAATACTGCAGGGGGGTCATCAAATTTTTCCCCCTTGGAGGCCCTGAGAAATTACAAGGGTGTAAATAGTGAAGAGAAATTGCGATTCCCAGCTGTGCCTCGTGCTAGCCCAGCTGGATTGAGACTTTCTGCTGGCCAAAGGAAGCAGATAGCTGGGGAACGAGCCCAGAGTTGGGGTATCTGCATTGACAGGGAATCTGTCCCTTTTTTCTTTATCACAGCCCTTTTTGAGCCTAACCTGCAAGTAACCCGAGCATTTGCAGTGAGTGATGAGTCCTGCTCGAGCAGGTGGGTGGCGGGAGCTGGGGTTCAGCTACCAGCAGGCTCTGTGTGTAATTTGTCCTCCTGCTGTAGCTGTCCCTTGGCTGGGCTGGGCATCCATGTTCTTAGGCATGGCAGGTGTCCAGCGTGGAGCTAATTTCTAATTTTAAACCAATTTAATGTATTCCTTAGGCTCCTTTTCCCTCCGTATGCCAACTGACAGAACTTTGACGAATGAAGATATTAAGTTATCTGCATTTAGCCTGGTGATAGTTCAGTTTTCTGCCTCTCCCTAAGTGTGTGAACTCTGGCTGACTGACAGCAATGTGGCGGTGGTTGTTGTTTTGTTTTAGAAGGAGATGGACTGGGAGGGCTCTGCTTTTTATCAAAACTGTCAGACCTGAAGTCTTTCGAGCCTTATTCTTTACTTGCAGATATTTTTGATGGCTTGACCAGCTGTAATTTGGATGGTATTGGTCACCGTTCAACTTTTTGAGAGTCCCTGGGGATGACTTCATGCACATCTGCACTGTACAGTTGTACTTACTTTGAACTGTGTATGGCTACTGATATCGAAGCGATGTCTCCCTTTTTCTCTCCTGATCTCTCTGTTTTGGGGTTTCAGACTTGTTAGCAAGACAGAGTTGGCAGCTCCTGCATTGCACTTGAACACATGCAGTGACTTTTGCCCACAGGCATGTAGTGTGTCAGAAGCAGGTCCTGGTTCCTTTCGGATGACTGGAATTTTTTGACCTGCACTTGAGGTTGTACTTGCACCTGTCCTGTTTATTTTGGACACCTTGGTAGAAGTCTCACTAAGTCTTGTGGACTCTTCCTTTGCTGTGCCTTGGTCATAAATGGCATTTATGAAGGAACTTATTTTAGCAGGAGGCTTGGGATAAGGAAAGTACCATGTCAGTCATGAAGCCTGTTGCAGTCTCTCCTTACTCTGTGCATAATTGCACTGACATTTTTGCCAGGTCTTCAGATCATTTGAGATTGACTGGTTTACTTCTTGATAGTCTTTTCAGTTCATGCCTGTTTTACATGCGTTGTTCCTTGAGCAGAGTGGACTCAGAATCTGACATACATAGATCTGCTCTTCCCAAGCTTTTGTACAGTTAGATGAGACCTGGTAGCCATTTGTGAATGAACTGGCCATTGAGTTAAGCTGCCGAAGCTCCAAACTTGACTATATGAGGGCTTCTCTAGCCAGTCGCAGTGTAATTTCCATTTTCCTGGTGGAGAGCCCCATTTTGTCTTTTAGAGTAGTGTTTTTTGCTTTGTTGCTCTGGAAGAACCAAATTTTTCCCAAGGTATTTGGGCAATCTAGAGACCTCAAATGGAGCTGGCTGTGTTCTGCATAACTGCCCATATAAGTGGGGAGGCTTTTGATAGTGGCTTCCGATGTCCCGTCAGGACATGTTGGTGGTTTTGCATTGGCATCTGGTAGTCCTGAAGTTCAGTTTGCAGAGTTCCCAGAGCCCCCTAGTCAGACACTGTCATGCCAAAAATCAAATAGAGTGACTTTTTAGTAACCATTTGCTCTAGGACTGAGGTATCCACTGATGAGATGCTGAAAGAACAGGAAGCACCTCTGAGATGCGGTTTATTTTAACTTGTCCACATGGCAGTGGAAATAAATATTGGTGCTAGATTAGATGGAAATATTTATCTGACTCTGTGAACTGTAATGGAAACGTGGATGCCTAGCTTGCATATAGGCTCATGTACTTAAGCAGGATGAACCTGGACGGTGACATTGCGTGATATCTGCAGTCTTAGCAGGTTATGGACTAGTGGAAAGTGGGGAATGGGATGAGAAAAGAATAATTCCCTGAACAGTGAGGCCTAGCGTGATTATTACTTACATGGTTTTCATGAGATTTTTTTCCCTTCTCTTTTGTGACCATGTATTTAATGATTTCCTTATTTGTTTTTTCCTCTTGGGTGAGACATGCCCAGCTCTCCTTTGGGTCAAGTGAAAGTTGTGCTGAGTTCACAGGAGGCACAACACGAGAAAGACTTTAGAGCTGAACTTGTTCCTCCCTCTGCAGCAAAGACACAAGTGCCTGGCTCTGTGAGGGCCATCCTGATGGCATCTCTCTTGCACGTTGTACCAAATATCTTTTACTATTCCAGCTGAAGAAGATTGGTGGCGGTGGTTTTGGGGAGATTTATGAAGCAATGGATCTGCTGACCCGTGAGAATGTGGCCTTGAAGGTGGAATCAGCCCAACAGCCCAAGCAAGTTCTCAAGATGGAAGTGGCTGTCCTAAAGAAGTTGCAAGGTAAGGACTCAAGAAAGCAAGAACCAGAGCTCCTCTTTGTAGACTCTGGAATGGCTCAGGGTCACTGTGCATGCTAGCAATTAGCAACCAGCAGTGCAAATTAGGGGTGGGGGCTGGTGATAGGGGTTTGTTATGAATTAGTGAATTATTTTACTCTGAATTAAATAGCTATCCTTAATTTTGGCTAAAACAGCTATGTATTGGTCTAGAAGTGAAAATCAGCTACCTACAGTTTCTATAGATTCTGGGTTTTGTGTAGCAAAGCTTATAAGCAGACTCCAGGCTGCCTGGGAGGCAACCAGACAGGGGCCTTCTTTTAATGCAGGTCCCTTCCCTACTTCCCCTGAGGAAACTGCGTTGAAAGGAGAGTTGTCTTCTGCCAGGGTATTGTTTTCTATTTGCCCAGATTAAGCAATAAATAATGTTAATTTGATGCTTTATGTGATGATCTTTGAAGAGAGACGCATGGTTATCCAGGAGTCGGTCGGTGGTATTACCGTAGGTGACAGGGTTCAGGTGGCAGTTTGTGCTCTTTCAGGTGAAAAAGAACAGAACAATCATGTGTCTAATTTAACTGTGCTTCTCTGGTGGGATTGAGCATTGAAATCACTCTTAAATAGTACCTCTTCGTTGGATTTTATTTCAGTATTACGTACACGATGGACTAAAAGCTGTTTTCCTTCAGAGTTTGTGATCATGATCTCGCAGGTTACTAGAGCTTCGCAGAACTTGAGCCAGAGCAGGCTGGCCACTAGCCCAGGCTGCAGACCTGCTTCAGGATATAATTCGGGTGCAGCCAGCTCTGGCAGTGTCAGCTCGCAATCTGTTTGGACTGCAGACTAATACAAGCAGTCAAAGTTTCTGAGACAGTACTGACCACCAGAGCAATGGAAAAACTACATAAGGAACATAATTTTGGAGGTCACTGACCGTGTCCTTTCTACACTGTTGCTCTCTACAACACAGTTGGGGAACTAGTCGGGTTAAGGCTGTCCTAGAGAGTCTCCATATACTTTCTAATACCACATGCATTTGTGCTTGGCCATGTAAGATCAATGCCACTTAGTGTGTCTCAACTGTCCTGTGCAGTCGTCATATTCTGCTTAATTTTTCTAGCTCTACGATGCCTTTACTTTATCTGTTTAGAACTAGATGTTTTTGCCAAAGGCAAAGTTCTTTCTGACTTGTATTGTTATTTGTGAGGAATATGTGTCAGCTTCTAATTTACCATCCACATCTTTTTGCTGTCTGAGCCCTGGAAAGCAGCAGCAGGATTGCCCTTCTAGGCTTTCAGTACAATGGGATTGAGAAGTCAGGTTACAGAATTTCTCACCAAAGCAAGCGGTGGAGGCTGCTTCTGCTGCTGAGACCTGAGAAAGCCAATGTTGGACTGCATTAAGAAGAGCACTGCCAGCAGTTTGAGGAAGGTGATTCCTTCCCTCTGCTGAGCACAGATGAGACCTCTTCTGAGGTGCTGTGTTCTGTGCTGACTCCCCAGTACAAGAGACGGGAACTTTCTGGAGCAAGTCCCAAAAGTGGTTCTGGGGTTGGAGCATCTGTCATACGAGGAATGCAGCAGCCAGTGTTCCCACGTCGTGCTCAGTGGGCCATTTTCTTAGTAAAAACGTCTTATCTGTGTAGCCAATCCTATTGCCCAGGACTCTGATGGATTTTATTCTGCAGTGCAGAGCTGCTCTGCATATTGAGTGGCTGTGCAAGATGCAGCCTGGTCACAAGCATTGTAGTTTCTGAGCACCTGATCTCATTCGAGCAGTCAGTGAGGCAATTTTATTACCTGCTTTCCATTTACTGCCAGGAATTGGACAGGTGAGAATTTCCCCTTAAAAGCGGGGAAGAAAAGGGCTCTTGCTTGCATGTGTGGGCTTTGTTTGTTATTTTTCGTTTTGTTTTGTTTTGTTTTTTGGTTTTGATTTTGTTTTCCTTTTGTCATTTACCAATCCTAGTTTATTGCATACACAAGCTGCTTCTGTTGAAGTGGTGTCTTAATTTCCTGCATTTCAGTTTATTCCATTTGAAGACAATTTCATATTCCCACGGCATTTTGCTTGGTGGATGTAACCCAGCTTCCTGGCAGTCAGGGTAGTACCCTGCTGCTGTGCTAATGCAGGGAGGCACATGCTGGCACTTTAAGTAGCTCCAGCGTCTCAGCCCAAACTGTTTTACCAGGTGAAACAGTCTTGTGAGTGTTTGGCTGAACTGAAATTTGGGCCCTGTGTTTTCTGTGTGGTACGCTGAGATGAGGATATTGGATGGATGGAGTAGGATTCAAAATCTGAACCCTATATTGAATGCTTGTTCTTGGCTCTCTTTAGGATCTAATAGCAATTGGTCATATTAAAGCTTTTAGTGATCCAGAGAAAGAACAGAAGAAATGATACCAGACAACATCTGGCACGCTTGGCTGTTGAGTGACCAGCCCCTTGTTTTTAAGCATGCCCATTCATTCATTCACTTACTGCAGATGTAATAGCAAGGCTAATCCAGTTGTTGAAATCATAGCTGATTCCTATCGAATAATGTAGCTATTTTTAAATTTTACTTTCACCATGGTTATCATTTTGTTCTGTGTTGGAAGCTCCCCATCTCTAGCTGTCTCGACAGGTGCCTGAAGTCACCTAGTTTGTCTGACCAGAAAAAAAATGTGTTGCCTCCGGAGGAAGGGAACTGTAGGCGAGACAACTTTGCCAGGCTACAGACGCTGTTTCCAAGTAAAGTTAGAAGGTGATGAAAATAACTCTCCTTTCATTACAAAGGGCTGCAGAGGGTGCCTGGTGCCTATCTGTGAGGCTGGGGCTGACAGTCTACTTTTCAGTAGAAAAGGTGCTCAGTTACAGGAGTAAGCAAGCAGTCTGCTTAGCCTCCGAGATGAGTGTGAGGTACATGGGAGGGGAGGGCTTCTAGAGTCTCAACCACCCACAGCAGTAGAGATGCACACAAGTCTTGTGCCACAGGAACATTAAGTTATAACTCCAGAGAAGATGAAGGCTTGGAACCGGTCACCTCTCAGGTGAGGAGAAAGGCCCTTGCTCCTCCTGAAGACTTGCAGCTGATTCAGTGTCCTCGAAGCTGAGGAGAAGCTGGGCATGGCTTCAAGTGAAGCAATGGGGCAGCAGCCACTGTGCCATGAAGGAAGACCTGGAAGAAGTGGAGAATGATTGCTGTGGGTGACTCCCTGCTGCAGGGGAGAGAGGCACCTACCTACCAGCCTGACTTCTCATCTCTGAGACCCCCTGCCAGGGTCTCCAATCTGAAATGGCATGGAAAGACTGCCAAGGTTTGTCTACCTATCTGACTATTACCCACTGCTGCTCTTCCACATGGGCACCAGCAATATGGCCAAGGGGAATTTGGAAAGTATCAAGCAGGATTACAAAGCACCGGGGATGTCTTTTTCTCTTAAGTCTTGCCAGAGAGAGGGAAGGATGGCAGGGGAGGTAGACAGACACTCCAGGTAAACAACTGGCTGCATCGCTGGGTGTGAGGAGCAGGGCTTTGGTTTCCATGATCAAGGAAGTACGAGAACTTGGCATGTAACTGCACACATTTATTTTTTTCTTTAATCTTGAAATTGCCTTTAGCAGCTTCATTGTTTTAATAGAGTTCGTCATAACCATCTTGTTCAGGTGGTTCCTAGCAGTCAAGCTTAGGGTTTGTCATCAAAATAGCATTAAGTTCAGCTGCTTCATTATAAGCAGTACTAACAGGCCAAATGTGGAGGCTGTGAGTAGAAATGAGCCTTTCTTGGGTAAAGGTGGTCTAGGGAGCTGAAGCGTGGTGTGATGGAGCTGTGAAACCAACACAGTCGTGTCTGCTGGCCACGCTTTATTTCAGAGAAGGCGATGGATATGGTGGTGCTGGCGTATGCACGTGGGAGCTCTCCAAACTACAGTCTGTCAGGCTTCCACTCATGCTCCACAACATCACTTTGAGGATGACAGTTGACACTGACTGGTTTCTACTTGTGGCTGTTTTCACAGGCCTTTTTTTTTATTATTATTGTTGAATATCCTAGGACCCTCCAGAGGCAGAGAGTTGGGAAAGGAGAAACAAAGTTGGTCTGCTCTGCAGAACTCTGCTTGATGTCATTTACAGTTGCAAGCCCTTTATTAGAAATTATTTCCCTCAAACTCATGATCACTGTGTAGTTATGTTTTCTTACATTTCATCTTTTTTTCTGTTGTTTTCTCTTTTCAGGGAAAGATCATGTTTGCAGATTTATTGGCTGTGGAAGGAATGAGAAGTTTAATTATGTGGTCATGCAGCTTCAGGTGAGTTGTGTGCTCCCCGCAAATAGAGATGGTCTCCCAGAGAAGGATTTACAGTATGGGAATAAGTTCAAGCTGTGGAGCAGAGACCTTGTTGTACACTGCAAGCGGGTACATGGTTCAACCTAAAACTTAACCAAGTAAATCTACATGGATGGATGAGCCCAAATGCAGTGGTACTGTCACAAAAACAGCTCTCCTCTGCAGTACACAGTTCCAGGAGAAAAAAAATGTGATGAGAAACAAATGGGAATTTATGCGTGAGCCAAAAAAATGTGGAAGAAAGGCCTTTAAGGAGATGGAGACTGTCTCTAGCTCAGAGGGGAATAGTTTCAAACTAAAGCCGCTGCTTTGTGACACTGATGCTTTGGATGCTGGCCTGTTTCAGCACCTGATATAAAACTTGACAGGGCACTTGTCCCTATTTCTTTTCTAGCTTGCATGATCAGAGCTTGGCTGTTCAAAGTGCTCTATGCAATACTAATCTAACCTTCCTCTGAAGAACTTAGAGCATGCGTCATATTTCTTTATGTACAATCTGGGTGATAGAACGTGCTGAAGGAAAGTAAGAAGAATGAAGTAGTAGGCAAAAGAAGGAAGAAGTATAAACTGAAGGGTTATTTTTGATTATTGAAGGAAATAAAGGAGATTCTAGCAGGCCATGTGTCTGGTTTCTAACATTAAACTCTTCCATCTGGATGTCCCAAAAGAGGAACAAGAAGGGGAGCTGAAGGATGCACAGTGGGTGTTTGAACTGGGTATTTTCTAGGCATGTAGACAAAAAATTAAGAAGATGTAAAATTGCTCAGGTTATGATGGTGGTGAGAGAGATGAGAAATGAATTCTGTGCAGGGTGTTTAACACAGGATGCGGAGAAGTGGGAAAAATCTTTTTTTTTTCATTAATACTTTGTGAAGGCCCAGACAGTTGCTTATTTTCAATAAAAATTAAGTGTTCAAGCATGGACTAAAACTCAAATTGACAATACTTTAAAACAAACCTCTAATTCTTTTAAGCTGTGATGCTACTATGAAACCTGTACATCTCTGCCATTTGTGCATTTCTGGCATCACAAATTCTGATGCTGGGGACAGGAGAAGTTTTTGCTATCTAGCTAAATCTGTCTGTAGCTGCAGTTTGAGTACAAACAGGATTTTCAATAGAGCTAATTTGGAGCTTGGGGCAAGAGGATTTCTAACCCCTCAATTCTGTCCTTGACAAGCCTGTTGAATATGATTGTATCTTGAAATAAATTTATTTTACACAGGATCCCTTATTTTCTACCAGGTTTTGGCAATGTGACTGAGCTGCTAGTCGGCAATGCTGAGATTTGTTTCATTCTGGGTCGTTTAAAGCATAGCTAGTTTTACACCGTCATTCATCAGGCTAAAAAATCCCCTTCTGTTTCCAAATAGGCAGCTTGCGTATCGCTTTGGCCATAGCACGTTGCCCTTTTCCCTTCTGTGCAGGAATTGTCTTCAGTCACTGGAACTGGAACTTTCCCCCTGAGACGTTCAACTTAGAGCATCTGCTGTTTCTTCGCCAGTGCGATAGTGCCTATTTGCAAAACACTAATTTTCTGCTAATTTTCCATCTTTCCCTGAGGAAAGTGGCCCGTCATGACATTCTCATGCTTTTGGTTCTTTCGGGAGCTGGAGAACTGGTCCTTGAAACTGACTTCTAAACCTGCTAGGGCAAAACTGTAGCTTAATAAATAGCTATTTAAATATGTGGCTCTGAGGGGAAAAAAAAACAAAATATCTGCCTTCCTCGTTAACGTCAGATAAGAAAATTGGTGCCCAAGAAATGGTGAGAATAAAGATCTGCTATCAGTTCAGAGGCTCAGCTCTTTAGGCAGAAGTGACAAAGTCTGTCCGCCTATAATAAAACTGTCACATATATAAAAAAAAAAACTGTATTTAAAAAAAAAAAAAGATAAGACTGGGTTACTTTTGTAGTGATTTTGCTGCTCATACTAAGGAGCAAGTCTGGGCCAGTTGCTGGGGCTTGGCTCCTATCTGTATTACATGTGCGCCCTAGAGCAAACTGCCTATTGTTCTGTACTCCAAATGTCTTTGTCACCAGCTGTTCATTGGTATCGGGATTAGATCCTGAAAGTTAACTGGCTTCTAGTAAGCGTAAGGGTCAAGGGACTGAGAGCCTTGAAGTGAAACGAGAATAAGCCAACTTGAGCCACAGGTCAGCTGCTAAAAAAACAAATTACACTTGGCCGCTTAATGTCTTTGGGAATCAAAAGTGATGGATTCTCAAAGGAGGGAAGGGTGAATTGATTAACATTTTTCTGCTTTGGACAGCAACCTTGTTTTTCTCATCAAATGTTTAGAATCTCTCCTGTGTATGCTCTGAATTTATTTTGAATACGTGTGGACTTGTATTATAAGTGTGTACGTTTTTAGAGAAGCAGCACAGATAGGTTCTGTAGTTTAATGGTAATCAGTATATCCCTCTAACTTGTATTTTGATGTGTGTTCTGTGAACCTGTGGGCTGTTGTGCCTGGTTGCTTTGGTGAGTTGATGCATGCTTTAGTTTTGTAGAATAGAGGGGCACTCTGTCATAGAAGACAGGACATGGTAAGGTCATTGTGAGGACATTATAAAACTGTCTTTTTCATTTACAAATCCAAGACTGCTGCGATAGTGTGCTAGCTCATAGCTTATGCTGCCCTTAGTGTGCCTACTTCCTAAGTAAGTCAACTGGCTTCCAAGGATATCAGCCTGGTTTCTTTTTATGAGCATATGTGTCGCTTAAAAGTTAAAATGAGGTGTTGGGAATATAGGTACAAGGACTAAATCAGACATAAGGCAAGACACCTGTTTGATTAGCATTTTTACTTTAGCTGGGATGTGTCTTAGATCTTGCAACGGTGAAATGCTGTGCTTTGGTGTGCCAGTTTAAATGTTGTATTGACTGTTTCAGGGCCGAAATCTTGCAGATCTCAGAAGAAGTCAGCCTCGGGGGACCTTCACGCTGAGCACGACGCTGCGATTAGGCAAACAGATTCTGGAATCAATAGAAGCCATTCACTCTGTGGGATTTCTGCACCGTGACATCAAGCCTGTATGTTGTTTTGGAAGTTTTCCTTCTGGTTGTATGTCTGTCTGTCTGTCTGTCTCTTGCTTGACTTAATAAAGCCATCCTGCTGGCTTGAGCGTGGGCAGACCTCAGTGGACGCTTTTAGGTCTGCTTTTCACTTCCTTTGTCCGACACTCTTTTCTGTGGGTAGACAATAGTAATATAGTACTATCATTACTTTGCAAAGCAAACTAGGTTTTTGGTTGTTGGCAGAGGTTGCTCCATTATGGGTTAGTAACTGTTAGTCATGCTTGTCCCACTCTAAATCACATGCTGAAACAATTAACTTTGAATATTTGCCCGGAGTCCAACACATTATTTTTATAAAATGAGTTCAGAAAGGATGTCTTGCTGTGTGGCCCATCACATAAATAAATGTGATTTCATGTATTTAATTTAACTGAATAATCTTATCCATTTTTTTGAGCAATTGCCTAAAAATTGAGGACAGTTTCCAAAGTATGTGCTGCTGCCTGAGCAACTGACCCTTTCCTTCTGCATGTGCATGTGTCTGGGAGCAGCTACCTCTTGTGGTGTCAGTATACTAATTTAGTGTGCATTGGGATCTCAGGCTTAGTGTGTCTCAATGTTTTGGGGTGAAACATCATACAAACATGCTAGAGACTCCACAAAACCTCCCCTGTGGAAACCACAGGAGAGTTGTACTGAATTCTGCCAATGGAAACGAAAGTAGGACTTCAGATTTGCTCTCCTGTGCTTGTAGCCTGTGAAAAATGTAGCCCTACACCTAGAATTTGGTCTGGGCTTCTTTTTGTAGTGACTGGTCACTAATGGGGCAGGGCTTAAATCCTTTAGCGGCAGGACATCATGGTGCAGCACCTAGCTTTAAGGTGGAGATTAAATGATGGCTGCTTCGTTTACTTATGCCAGTTTATTCACTAAGAATGAAAACCACTGTTTCTAGGTGCCTCTGAATGTTCAGAGACATTCAGGGAATGTGCTACTGTGGGCGGAGGCTTTTAGTTAATTTTTTTGAGTTAGGCAGGATAATACATGCTGAATCAGGAGGAGAAGCTGGGAAAAATTTTGTCTACAAGAAACTCCAGCCTGTTATGCAAGTGATGGAAATCTCACTGCAGAGCTAGTGCTGTGAAATGTAACTCTTTCTCACAGCAGCTGAAATTTGCTAAGCTAATGTGAATTTTAGTTATTTTGAGACTCCACAGCCACTTCTCTGCATAGTGTACTTCTTAATATGGCAACAGTTCTTTCTGTGAGATGTATCTTAAAATCCCTTTCTCTGACTTGTTACCACCAGAAATGTGTGGTGTTCTATGGCAACATTTTGTATGCAAACCACTACTCTGCACAAGATGCTGTAATCCAACTGAGTATTGACTTTTTTGTATTTTTTTTTTTTTTATTTCTTTTGTCCAGTCCAATTTTGCCATGGGTCGCTTACCTTCAACGTACAGGAAATGCTACATGCTAGATTTTGGTCTGGCTCGTCAGTACACCAACACCACTGGTGAAGTCCGGCCAGTAAGTAAATCTTAAGTAATTTTTTTCCCGTTGCGCTCCTGATTGGGCAAATAAAAGATCTGACTATTTGGTTGACTTTGACTGTTATGCTTGGTCATTATATTGAATTGCGTTTTCTGCAAGGTGAGATGCAAGAGGTGACTTCAATGACTTGGGAATCAGAGAACAGATGCTTGTTTTTGTCTCGTAGAGGGAGATAGATTTCCCCACCACCATCACAGGCTAACCATGTTTTCCACAGGCTTCGAGTGCTTGCAGACCACATTTTGCCAAGTAAGAGGACAAGCCTAATGCTGCCTGTGCAACTTCTGTAGCCCTGGAGGACTGTCCTCCTTTGGATCCCTGGGAGCACGATTTGGGGAGCTGGGTTGGTGCTTTCTTAGAGTTCTTTATGGAGAGAGAAAAAAGAGGGGAGGGGAGCAAAAAGTAGACACTGAGCTATTCCATTTTCAGTCCACCGTGTTATTTGGAGTCACCCATAAGGATGCAGTCAGCTTCGGATGTGGTAGCCTGTGCTGTATCCCAACAAGTTGCCGTCGGAGCGCTCCTAGATTCACTCTGGAACACAGTGCAAGGTCGGAGGGCTCTAATAATCTCTCATCTCTCTGCTTATCATCCTAGGCTTATACTTTTTGTTCTGCATATCTTTTTCACCTGCAAGATATTAGTCGCTCCAGATAGCGTTGGCTGTAAGAGCTAAATTCAGAGACTCTCTGTAATGTAGGAAATGGTTGAAGAATGTGGGAGGGAAATAAAAGCAACTGAACGGATTTTGCCTTGGGCAGATGAACACAGATGAGAGGGCTTTTTTTTCCTTTCTTATTCTTTAAGTCTTTCTAGATTGCCCTTTCCCAAATGCAGCCTCTCCATTCCTTCCATTTTCTGTAGTCAGAACTCGGTCCCATGATGGACTAAAACTCCTGAAACGTGATGTTTGTTTTTCTGCTAAATATTTTGTTCACTCTTTCAATGAAGCAACTGTGTTTTATGCCTGTATTTCGTGTCCCATTATTTGATCTCTATTTTTTCTTTACAAATAAGACTTTTTTCCAGTTGTTTCTTCTTTTGGACTCTCCTTCATTTCTCCCACTAATTGAAAATGACTTCATTTTTATTTTGCTATCTATATAGAGAGTGTTCTCAGGCCCTGTTTGGGCAAGCAGCACTATATCAAATCTGGCCATTTTTAAGAGCAAAGGATTCAGCAGTGTCTCACGTGGGATGTGCAAACAAGTGACATGAAATTTAATCAGATGAAACAGTTGGTCTAGTTAGTAGATCCAAGCATCTGAAGATTAAAAGCTCTTGGGATTCACCTTGCTGTGTGCATCCAGTGTTAATGACAGAGGAGGGTGCTGATCTGGCAGTTTCTTTTGTGTCGTAAGCCAAAGGTGTAGGAGAACCTACTCTGCCCCTTTGTGATAGGCTTGGCTTAGCTTGGTGCTTCCACTGTGAGAGGATTTTGGGTTGGCCTTTGGTGTACTTTTGACTGCCTCTTCAATTGACTTTTAGGCTCCAAGGGCTCTCTAGGGCAATGAGCCAGTTCTGGGTAGGATGAAGCTGGGGATGTCTGAGATGGTGGTGACGATCTTAGCACAGAGCAGGTGAAGCACTGCCTGGCAAACAGCCTTCCACAGCTACTCTGGAGCTGGGCCTGAACGCTCATTTAGGGAAAAAAGTTACTTTTCAGATGTATTTAGATAGTGTTTTCTTTTATTTATATATATATATATATATATATATATATATATATATATGTCTTTTCTAATTACAAAGTTAATCCTTTCTTATACCACAAAGAGACTATTTTAAGCTGTGCTTAAATGGATTTTTCATTCTCTTTCAGTTTCTTTATCTATGAGGAATAAAGTTCCTTGATTTATACCTGATGATGCTATGATCGTCCTTTTTTTTTTTTTTTTTTTGTTTTCTTTTGTTTTTTTTTGTATAAGATATAATAAAAAAAAATTTGGGATGGAAAAATCTCTATGTTTTTGTTGAAATATTTGAATTTTCTCTCAGTCACGTTCATTTATT
This sequence comes from Crypturellus tataupa, assembly GCA_034781795.1. NCBI lineage: Eukaryota > Metazoa > Chordata > Aves > Tinamiformes > Tinamidae > Crypturellus > Crypturellus tataupa. The sequence goes on along the minus strand of JAWLRI010000200.1, from coordinate 268,471 downwards.
AACAGATTTTTGTTGTTGTTCGAGTAGCTTTCCTGCATTTTTTCTACAGTTTCAAGGGCATTGCATAGTTTATAGATAATATCATCCAAGGTATTTGGTTTATTCACATCCTCTGAAATTCATCATTTCAGTTTCAGTTTTCAGGCATTGTTTGTGATATAAATGATAGACTTTGCCTTTAGGATTATTTTAAACGTTTTTTGCCTTCCTCTTTCTTTTGTTAGTTTTCTATCTTGATTTTGGAAAATGGGCAAAGCAGCAATTCCATAAAGTAAAACACTAGAAAAGTGTTGGCACTGATTTGTGTGCAATTTACAGATGCCAAACAGTATGGAAGTTTTTGACATCAAAAGGCAAAGAGCCCCTTGGTAAACACAGACTGGCATAGACTGTCTCTGAGAAGGTCTTGATCTCATTTCTTAGAGACTGGCTGAAGCTTTGAAGGACATTTCTGCTTTCTGTGATCTTTGAGCATTAATTCCTCTCTTCAGTTGTTACCACTCTGGCTTTTCAGACCCTCTTTGAAAGGCTAGCACAGAAGCTGCTAACTGGAGAGTTGAGGCCCTGCTGAGCTTCTGCTGAGTATTAACAAGCTATTTTGCTGATGGAGGGATGCTATTTGGAAATTCAACTTGATTCCTCAATATTTGTAATGTTATAAATCATTTGGCACAGTAGAATCCAAATTCATTCTGTGCTTCTAGGAAAACAAACCTAGTATCCTTTACTAGGATGCCAGCTTAGAGGAACATAGCTGCTCTCAACACACCGATTACTTTGTGTTTTTCAAGGGCTGTAGAAGCCGCTGTTTGACAGTTACTCAGTTGGACAGGTAGAGCAGATGTCTGCATTTCCCTTAGGAGCAAGTCTTCAGCATCACCAACCTCTCTTGGCGCAGACATATGGTTTAGGCATAGCTGGCTCTGAGACCTCCTCTGACAGGTCTTGTTCCTCTTTACCTATTTCCAGAGCACTGGAAATATATGTCTGTACCGCAGATGTGACTGCGGAGTAAGAGTGTTCCTTTAGTTGCCAAAAGTCAAGTTTCCCTGCCCTTGGGAGTCCCCATCTGTTGCTCCTTTGAGAGTCCCTTCTTTGCATTTTGGGGATCAGAATCTCCTCTTTCAGTGGCTCTCTGAAAACCCTGCTATTTCTTGCTTGTCCTCCTTGATGCTGCACAATCTGCTCATCTCTTCCCACAGCTCTTGACTTGATGGCACAGGATGTCACAAATAGTGAGTATGTGTTGGAAAGAGTAACACAGAGTCTACCTGCAGAGCAAAAGGTGCAGTCTAAAGAGCAGTAATATGACAGAGTGCCCTGTGGTAACGATAAGGGCCAACAGTGGAAAAGATTGCCAGAAGTTGTTATAGAACAGGAAGGTGGGACTACAATTTGGCAGATTGTACTCACTGTAGGTGAATGAAGGGTGATACCCCTGGAGACAGAAAGCTGGTTCTAATTTTGCATATATGATGATGGCTTTTGAGCTGACAGGTAACACTGAGAAGTGAGACCTTAGCTTCATGAAAGCATTGGCGTGATACTCAGCAGCATTCAGGAAGACAATCATAGAATCATAGAATGCCTAAGGTTGGAAGGGAGCTCTAGAGGTCATCTAGTCCAACCTCCCTGCACACACAGGGTCACCTAGAGCACGTGGCACAGGGCTGCATCCAAGCGGGTCTTGAAGATCTCCAGGGAAGGAG
>JAWLRI010000200.1:241792-266740 GCA_034781795.1 Crypturellus tataupa | reverse complement strand
GGCTATCAGGTTAGTCAAGCATGATTTCCCTTTTGTGAATCCGTGCTGACTAGTCCTGAGCACCTTCTTGTCCTCCATGTGCCTGGAGACAACGGCCGTTCTATCACTTTTCCAGGGACGGAAGTGAGGCTCACTGGATATTGGAAGTCATAAGGAAAGGAACACAAAACAGAGATCAGTGTCGTGATATCTGATGATGGAGATGAGAGTGAAGATGGCTTTACATGTAGGGTACCTGAAGAAAAACATTAGACTTTGGGACTAACCTGAGGTCGAATTGAGAGTGTGTTAGCCTTGTTTTTACAAAGAGCCTTTCTGTTAGCATTGGTCGTAGTGTGATGGTAGCAGCATTGACTGGTACAGTCCATCTCTGCCAGTCCCCTCAGTTCAAATTAAAGCAGCTTGCTCTATGGTAGGCCCTCTCCTTTGAGATTTTTGAAGTTGCCTTCACTATGTGGTTGCATATGGAAAAATAGAAAAATTGGTACAGATAAAAACTGCTTAGAAACACAGAAAAGTTAAAAGAAAACTGGTGGTGTTCTTCCTGCAGAAAGCTTATGCCTCATATTTGTCTAGTTGGAGAAGAAAATGGCAAATGTAGGGGGCAGAGTCACCTTGAGCTAATCTGGCCTTTGTCTTGTTGCGCCAGGGGAAGCGATTATTTCCTTCCCTTAATATTTGCATTGCTTCCTCCAAGACCACTGCCCTCCCTCACAGATAAACACATGAATTTTGGGGTGGGTCAGAAGAATTTCTAACACAAAACTGATATTTTGGGATCTAGAGAGCTTTGTAAGAATCTAACCATTATTTCCTTTGGATTTAGCCTTCTGTCATCGTTCAGAGGGGCACAAGGCAGTTTTATTCCTCTTGGTGTCCTGGTTATACTGCCTATCTCTGCCATATAGCAGTGTGTTTGTAGGCATTCTGCATTGCTGCCTGTTATAGGACAGCAGAGCTAAATACTGGAGAGTGGGCTGAAAAGCTGTATTTTTAAGTTCTTGATAGTGTCTGGTACAGAAGAGCCCAAGAAAAAAATTCCCTCTTGCAGTCACTTTCCTAGGGGAGAGTTGGATGAGCAGAACCTGTTTGATGAAGAGAACTAGGTTCTGGCTGGAAGCTTTGAACCAGGAGAGGAATAGTCATGCGTGTTGTTATACAGATAATACAGTGAACAGCAGGTAATGGAGATGTTTTCTTCTGACACAAGAAGGTCTTTTGTGCTTACATGGGTCAGCTTTTGGGTGCTTAACTCTTTGGTCTTTGCTGAAGGTTGCTGAGTCTGTCACTAATGTGAATTACAGAGAGCCCTTCTCCTGCATGTAAGGCTTCACCTATGCAAATGCATTCCCCGTGCTTCCCAAAATATTATTTGGAAGAGACTCAAGTTCCAGCAACCTGCTCTCTGTTATTTATTTGTAACTAGAGGTGAGGTTTCACTGTGCCAGGAATCTCGGTGCTGCTGGCAGGGCCTGGCACGGCGCGGTGGTGCTCTGCAAGTGCTTTTTTTAGCTTTGTCAGCTGCCGCCCATCGATCGCGGCTCCATCTCGTGTGCTTCACGCTGCACTGCAGTAGTTTGCAGGGCTTTGCTGGAGATCCTGTGCGTGTGCGAGGGCGGCTGTGCCGTTCCGTGGGCAGAAAGGCGCCTAGGTAGGACAGAGCACAACCCGTTTTGGCAAACACAACAGAGGCTGCAGAAATGTGTCAGCTAATTGAGAAATGCTTTTATTTTCTGGATGTCTATGCACTGCGTTAAAAATAAGCTTTACTGCAGTGGACAAGGTACTAGAACGAAAGACTAACTGCATTAATAAAAATACTCTTTTTTTTTTTCCCTCTCTCTGCTAAGTAGTTTTCCCCTCTTGGAAATGAGCTAGGAGAGAAGAAAAAGTATATGAACACCTACATCCTAAGAGCCGCAATTATTTGAACTTAGCAGCCTAGTTGCTTTTTTGCATTGTACTTGAAATGTGTATATAATGTTACTGATAAGATTAATGTTTTTACAACAGAATAAACAGGAGTAGCAAACTTGGGCTTGAGAAGAGAGCTGACATTCTAGTTTAAAACACTACAGCTACAAAAAAATCAGTGCAGCTAAAATTAAATGTATAGAGAGCAGCTAGCTGATAGATTTGAGAATATCAAGTAGGGACGTTTGCATCAAATGTATATTGGGTTATATTGTCCTGATTTTGATGAAGTACTATTTGATAGCATGAACAGGGAAAAAATAAATTCTTTTATGGGAAAGCATGTAGATGCCACTGTAAGATGAGCTGAAGGGTAGCAAAATAAATAAGGTTCAGCTGAGTTTAAGGTGGTCAACTATGCAGATTTACGCATGCGGGAAACAACGGTCTATAGGATGGTCTGTGCAAGGTGGTGAAGAGGTGCCTTAGGAGTTAAGGCAGAAAACAAGGCAAACGCCTGTTCCCTATGTAACCTGGCAGTAGTTATCTCAAAAGGCCAACATTCTCAATTCGTGCATTAACAGTGACATGTAGAAAAGTGCAGAGAAGTCACTAGTAAGACTACTACAGAGGGAAGGAAGATCCAGGCTAAAATCCCCTAAAGAAATTGAGAGCCGAGATCCTATTTTCCATTTCAGAGCTTCTCTATTGCCAAGCGGCAGCAGGGACAGGCTGCGTCTGACTGTGTCATTCCTTCTGGTTAAAGCTGTTCAACACGAGGCTCTGATTATGTTTCCTGCTGGGCTACACAGAGATGAACAGAATTATTCCTGTCTGGTGGAGAGGGAACAGGGGCTCCAACACCTGGCAAGTCAATATTGCCTTGACGTGGAAGTCAAATCCCTCTCCACCAGGCAAGTGCCCTTGCTGACAGGTTGCACAGTAATTGTCACCCATTTTCTCTCTTTAACTAATAAATATTCGGGTATCTTTGCAAAATGGATCCTTTTCATGTGGCTTTGGTTAAAGTTTCATCCCCGGGATGTCTCTGACTTTGGAAAGATTAGTACAGGAGTGTCAAATAATCTTCTCAAAACTGAATAGATTTGTAAAATCTGCAGGTATCTTAGAGGGATATTGAGATTCAGATGAGAACAAGTGGGTTGATTTGCTTTGAGTTGCTTGATTTCCGCTGGATTAGCGCTCTCAGCCAAGGTCTTTCTTCAGGTTAGTAAATTATGTAGTAAGGGGCCAGATGTGTTTGTGAGCAAATGAATCCACTCACTCTGTTTTTAATCAGTTTGTTTTTGGGAGGTGAGGAAGGGAGGTTTAGGTGACAGGTATTTTTATCAAACACAATAGAACTAGAGGACCAGCCTGCAGCTGGCTTGTACCTATCTCAACTCTGGGGTTTTATTTTTGTGGCTTGCCTTAGGAGTGAGCGATGGGGAAGCTGGGCTCTAGAGGGACCCCTCTCACCGCTTTACAGAGCGTTCACAAACCTCCGAGGCTTCCTCAGGTTCTGCGTCTAAATAGAACCAAATACAGCACGGGCAGCAACCACTCCGGGCCTGGGAGATCCACTGGGCAATGACAGCAGCAAAATAAGACACTCAAGTAACAGGAGGGGTATAATATTGAATGGTGTCTTTTTGTTGATTTTTATTAATTTCTGTTTTGTTTTTTATTTTGTTGTTTTTTGTTGTTGTTTTTTTTTTTCATTTTGTTATTTTTATCATGTTTTTCTTTGGGTTTCTCTCTGTTTTACAGTTCTTTTGGGCTCTTTTGAGGCTGTGTTTGATGCGTTGACTTCCCATCCGCTGCTCGTAACCATCTCTGCTATGAGTTGTGAGTGAGCCATCATCATGCTTCTGGGTTCTCATTTTGTTTTGTGCTTTTGTTATATATGGGATTCCAAATTACAATTGGTTTTCTTTTTTTTCTTTTCCTTTTTTTTTTTTCTTCTTTTTTTTTCCCTCATGATATGTTTGTTTTTCAGCAGGATCGTGACAATGACCTAAATGTGATGCAGAGGCCAGGAACATTTGGGATTCTGCCCAAAGGGCTGGGAGATGTTTGGGAGGGTGCCGGAGATTGTGATTTCTTTTGTCCCTTTGTAGATGGGAAGTCAAGGAGAGACTTCCTCTGTTTATTAATTTCTGATTTGTTCTTGGGATTAAAAAAAAATGCTGCTGTCTGGAAAGTGCTGCTGCTCAAATTAACAACTCAAAATGTACACGAGAAGCGCAGAATATGTCTGTGATGTGACCAACACTACAGAAGAGGTGGAGACAAGTATCCCCTATAAAAGCCTAACTAACTTCCTAAGCAGGAAAAGGCTAGCACCTAAAACACAAATCATTGTGAGTGTTTGACGTGAAGAGTGGGGAAAAGCTGATGGGTGCCAAAAAGCTCCCAGTTTGGAATGATGCATCCACCATGAGCAGTATTTCATTAGCTAATTCTGTCCTGCCTGGTGATAATGCATACAGCCAATATATATTGGAAGGACCACAGAGTATAGTTTTGCTCTGTGAGGCTGTTCTACCACATTCTCCAAGGTTAAAACTCATATTAAACCTGACTTCTCACACAAGGCAAGATACTTCACATCTGAAGTCTCCCTGACAGTTCTGTGTAATGTGGCCCTTAGCTTATGTGCTGGATGCAATCCCCGTGCAGGAAAAGACTTTTTTTTTTTTTTTAAAACCCTGATCAGCATTTTTCCTAGCAATGCTGATGCAGGAAAAAAAAGTGTATATTTTTAAAATAGCGTTTCTGGTTTCTAGCTCTTTACCATGTTGATGGGGATTCAAATCAGTTGGATTGCACATGATTCAACAGTTTGAAGTTCCTAACTCTTGGAATTTCAGTTCTCAGGCATTAAGATACAACATTTTTTGTTGTCTAGCCCACGCTGCTGAATGTGTGTATGTCAGGAAAGCTGGAATGGTTTATCCAAGCTCTTCTCTGCTGTTGGAGCTATACAGCAGTGGGTTGAAATGTATTAAGAACTGAAATGTGTGAAGAAACGATCTGGAAAATGCGCATTGATGCATATCCAACTGGCACCAACATTTCTGCTGAATTCAATGTGAGCCACAGCGAGCGCTGAGGCAGGGCAGCCTGTTTGGATGGAGAGTGTGGTACCTCCTGCTCTCCATTTGACTGCAGTGATTAGTGGCACAGACAGAAGGCATGAGCTATTGCCTTGTGACTGGCATGGCAGCCAAGGAGAGGCGATCTTTTCGAGGAAAAGATGCTGCTAATGCAGCTAGCATCTGCCTGTTTTGTTTAAAGATCTAAACATCCTGCCAAAATAATTGGAAGGCTAGAATGTCAAAGCAGAATACATTTGAAACCATCTAGAAGTAGTCTTCAGAATGCATCTCATTTAGAGTCTAGAAACACCATCTGCAAAAAATAATTGATCTAAAGACTTTCAAAGCTGTTGCTACCCGTACTGAAGCCAGCACTTCTGTCAATGGATTCAGTACATAAAAACTCACATTTGACAGCTGAAGCCACTGAGGTGGGTAAAGAACCTGAAAAAGGACATCCCCTGAATTACAAACACCTCAAGGTATTTACTCTGAAAGTGTTACAGATTGCACACTAGAATTATAATATGCTGTTACCCCATGTCTCATGAAAAATTTCCAAACAGACTAACTTCCACAGTGAGAAAGAGGATTATTTTCTTGCCTTCAAAAGGCTAGAGGAGGTCTCCACCGATGGTCGCTTCCAACAGTTACCTTCCCAGGGTTGAGCATTTCTACTTTTCAGAAACTCTCACCCTCCAGTGGAGGGCTGAGGAATATTTTGCAGGCACTTGCCAGGGGGAATTCTCAGTGAATGCTCTGGGAAGAAACAGATACATTATGTGGAAAATATCTCAGCTGTTACATGCTGCTAAACGAGCAGCTGTGGCTCAAGCTGGGGGGCTACAAGATTAAATGCTGCTTGGGATGCGTATGGGTTCTCTCTGAGGATAATTTGAGTAACGTACTAGAGTTATAACGCAGACTTCTGACTTCTGTTGCTCAGAGTCACTGTAGTTGAAGAGTGGCATTATACACCACCAGGGCTGCAGGTTAGGGGCAAAGTGTTGATGAACTTGTCTCTAAAACATTCCGAGCTTTATGGTAAGAGTGTCTGGAACCTCTCAGCAACTTCCCAGCACCCAAAAGGAAGCAACTGGTTTGTATGTATATGAGTTGGGAGAAGAACACCTTAGAATGAAGCTATAGAATTGAAGGTTAAACTCTAAAAGCAGAGGCACACCTGAAAGAATAAAAATGAATCAGCTGACCCAAGTGGGACTATACAGAGTTGTTATTAATGCATTTAAATTTCTGTAAGTGTAAGATCTTAATGATATGTTTATTCTGCCCAAATTTAGCATAGTGATGGAAGATGCCTGGGCCGAACCCTAGCTTTGCTGCAAGCACTTCTGTTAACTAAGTTCTTTTTAGCAAAGCTGAAAGAATTGGTTGGATTTCATTTAACTCCTTGCTCAGAAAAATGATATCTTCAGCGAGTGAACTTGTATGGTCAAATACCTTTGTGAGGCAGCAGAGTCGGAAGCATGACTGACACAACAAGTGAAGGTATCAAGAACAGCTTGGATACCCTTGCATAGGTATGAGACAACATAGACACAGATAGGAAGTCCTCAGGGTTATCTTCATGCGATATTTTTGCAGTATCCTGCTCTCTCTGACATGATCTGTTATCTTCCTTCAGCCTCGCAACGTTGCTGGGTTTCGGGGAACAGTCCGCTACGCGTCGGTGAATGCACACAAAAACAGAGTGAGTATTTCTGGGTTGTAAGGGGTGAACAGAGCAAGGCTATTTCTTTCCAGAAAGCTGTTCTCAGGAGCAGAGGTATAAAGTAGAAGTTTGGGATTTAAAAAAAAAAAGGAAAGCTCCTCCAAATAGTTAGTCAGGGTTCCTCAGGAGCTTGGTGCTTCTGATGGTTGTCTAGAGAATCCTCTAGCTGCTCACAAAGCACTGCTCTAAGTATTTCCTATTGTAAGAGCCTCTTTCTGTAACTTTCCTGGAATTGAATAGTTTAAATTGTTATTTTTCGTGGGAGGAATCTACAAGGGATTTAACCTTTTAGGAAGGAGATGTTAGAGTGCTTGATGATGAGTGTTTTACAAAAGCCCTTGTAAATTACTGCTGTCTTGAGAAAAGAGTTTGATATTTAGCTTAAAAAATAAAAATAACTGAAACACTCTGTACATATTGTGGTTTTTGTATGTTTGTGTTTTGGGGGGGTTATTCAAGTGAATATATGATACCACTTAATACTTGCTTTTGCATCTTTGGTTTGAAGGTATGAAGGGTATGAAGGGTAGTGTGAATGGTATGAAGGGTAGTGTGACTTTCCTCCTGCCTCTAAAAACGAGATTGCTTGTATAGAAAGCACATCTGCTCTGCTGAGCAGTGTGGAACTTTGCTGCTCAGTCTTTATCTCTCTTTTCTCCAGGAGATGGGTAGACATGATGATCTGTGGTCCCTCTTTTACATGTTGGTAGAATTTGCAGTTGGTCAGCTTCCCTGGAGAAAGATCAAAGATAAGGTAGGAAACCTAGTGCTTCTGGGCCCTGCATTATTATTGTGGCTCTTACTATTCCACTTTCTGCAGCTCAGTCCAATTTTTTTCTGGAAGTAAAAAGGCTGTTTTTCATCAAGACTTGCTGCTAGATGCTAACTGGCTTTTATGTCTTTATTGAGAATAGCTAAGTTTTTTCATATGCACATCAAGTGACTTTGACATTGTTAGTACAAAGCAAACAGCAAAAGTGGAAAGTCTAGATAGATCTAAGCTGACATTTTTACAAAGAAACAGAGTTTTTAAAATGGAAAGAGGATAGTACTCTTCCCTCCCACATCCCCAAGCCCACCATTTTGCAACTGGGAAGTTAAATGAATTAACATATGTTATCTGGAAAGAGCCTTGTGCGACAGAACAGTAGCCCCTGGAAGCCTGTGGGACAGAAGTGCAAAAAGCTCTGCTGAAGGGACAGCTTCTGAAGTGAGTTTTTTACTCAGGAGTTCCCTGCAATAATCTGCTTAAATTTCCTAGAGATACTGAAAGAGGAGAAAGTGTAATGGAAGTGCTGGATCCAAGGAGAGGCTGGATGGTACTCTAGGAACCATAAGACTGAGGAAGTATGAATAAGAAGCAATGAAAGATTCTTGACTCAGATGGTTTTCTCTTTTCCAGGAGCAAGTTGGCATGATAAAAGAGAAATATGAACACCGCATGCTGCTAAAACACATGCCTTCAGAGTTCCACCTATTTCTGGATCATATTGCAAGCCTAGACTACTTCACCAAGCCAGACTATCAGGTAGAAGCTTTTCTTTGTTCCCAAGGTGATGCAAGGCACCCTGTGCTGGCATTTGGATTTTGTGATTTTTTTTCCATGCATGCTGAGGAATCGGGAGTAAAAGGTTGGACTGTACAATCCAATTACTTCGGCATCTCAATATTTCTTCTTCCTCTCCCTGACTCTGCCCAAATTGTTTGGAGCTGTGCTCCAAACAAGAAAGCTTTTCCCAATGACAGAATACTTTTTAGCTTTTATTAAAAAACAAGGTTGCGAGTTTCACTGCATGGAATGGAATTTTAGTACAACTTGCCAAAGTCTGCAAAGCACCTGTGCATATAGCTCAGCAGTGCACACTGGCACTTCTGGTTTCTTGCACACTAGTGTGGACCTTAGCTCTGTTGGTTTTTTCATTAATATTCACCTTAATATATCTTTTATCCTCTCCCATTTGCTACTAATTATGAGCATATGCATGATCAGTTACAGCAGCCCAACTAACACAATTTAACTGTGGTAACTTTTTTTTTAATATCACAATGGTTTTCACTGTACATTTTAGCCAAATTGCTGAAAACAACATCTGTGCAGTCTTATTTGAGTGCCTGATCCTGTTGATAACGCATCAGATGAATGGGTGGATGGTAGGTGTTCCAACAAACCTATCCCAAAGCTTTCCAGCAGCCCTTCTGTGTGTTAGCTGCTTACGAGTTGCTGCATAGCAACTGTAACTCTTAAATGAATAAAAAAATATACACTTTCCAGATAAAATATGTTAAGTAAGGAACAGGTACCTAGAGAAGCTGTGAGATCTCCAGCCTCACCTCAATTACTGCAAACATGATGGAGCAATAAATATTGGGGAAAAAATCCAGGCACATGAAGAACGGGAAGTTGAATGGGAGTAGACAGTATGGATTCACAAAGGGAAAATTGGGCATAGCCATCTGATAACCTTCTACAGTGAGATGACTGGCCTAGTAGATTAGGGGAGAGCAGTGTCTGCCTTGATTTCAGCAAGGCTTTTTTGAGTCTCTCTCCCATTACCTCCTCATAGACAAGTTGGTGAAGCACAGGCCAGATGATCAGTGTATTGAACACAGCTGATGTCGGAGGGTTGTGCTCAGTAGCAGAAAATCTAGTTGGAGGCCAGTAAAAAGTGATGTACCCCAGGTGTTGGCTGTTGGCAACACCAGTGTGGGCAGCAGTTTTGTGCTCTCTCGGGCTATGCACATCAAACGGAAGATCCATCTGCAGGGAGACTGAGCTGAATTTCAGGCTTTAGAGTAAAGCCTACAGTAAGAAGTCAGCTGCATGGTTTAATCAAATCAGTGTCAAAATGTTGCATGTACTTCTGCAGATTTAAAGAAATTGCTGTGACCAAGCCAAAACTAGCCTGGGAAACAACCAGTATGATTTTGTGACATTTGCTCTTCGTTTGTTGGTATTTCATAGACAAGATCCAGGTGATAAACTGCCGTTGGCCCTAGTGCTCATGCTTTAGCTTTTTGTGATAGACGCTCTGTTATTTAACATAACTTGTGCTTGTCAATTTATTCTAGCTAATCATGTCCGTGTTTGAGAATAGCATGAAAGAAAGAGGCATCACTGAAAATGAAGCCTTTGACTGGGAGAAGGCCGGTACAGATATCTTGCTGTCCACTAGCACCTCTACTCCTCCTCAGCAAAACACTAGGCAAACAGCAGCCATGTTTGGGTGAGTATTGCTGTCATGTTGGTGAGGCTATGGATGTGCTCAGTGGCAAGTTAATTTTTGAAAGGTTCAAAGTCTGTTATGGTCCCAAGAAGGAAGATCTGTATGGCCTTTTGCCAGGATTATGACACCCATTTTTTTTATATTTGGCATATTACATGACACAGAAGGTTGGAGCTTCACTGAGAGTGCCTTGCGGTGGAGTAAGTTAGTGATACTGAGTTCAGGAGTGTGTGTGTGTGCTGGTCATACCTAAAATATGTCCCAGTCCTTCAGTGTTTCATGTGCTGGCCTAGAGGTGCACTAAGCACAGTGATGTCTAGTGAAACAAATCCAATTAAAAATTGAGGAGATTTAGCAATTTGATCAATATTGTTGCTTTTGTTGGGGCTGGCATTTAGGAATAAAGTTACCTTAATATTACACAAGATAAACATTGTAAAGCCTATTAAACCTCACTGGCTCATGTAAAGGGGAGAACGTTCTTTTAAATTAAGCACTGTACAACAGGTCCTGCTGGGAAGTTCTTCTAAAGATGTTTGCAGACTGAGGGCCCCAAGAATCTTTGGCTGATCCATCTCACTGTCTTTGTGCCAGGGTGTTGTAAGGATCCTCTCATGCTTTAGTTTAAGGCTGTGCTGCCCTGGCTAACACTGGATTGCCTGTTCTGCTCAGTGCTAAAAACTATTGAGGAAATGCTGTGGGACAACATGATGGGACTGTTTCTTTAAATACTAATAAATTTACCTTTCTTCTTATCTCTTCTGTAGGGTGGTTAATGTCACTCCTGTACCTGGGGACTTGCTTCGTGAAAACACTGAGGATGTCCTACAGGGCGAACATCTGAGTGATCAAGAGAATGCTCCTCCCATCCTGTCAGGCCGGCCAGCAGAAGGTCTTGGCCAGGCTCCAAACACTGCTTTCAATGAGGCCGAAGTTTGGGAAGAGACAGATGTGAATCGCAACAAACTCAGGATCAGCATCAGCAAAGTAAAGAACATTTATTTGCCTCCTGTGGCTGCTGGACTTAGGGCAGGCTCATAGACCTCTAAAAGCCACCTGGAAGCGCTGTTGTAGCATCTGATATACTGCAGACCAGAGAGTCCTGGTGGAAATGGGGAATGCCTAACAATTCTTTTAGAATGAAAGGCATTGGGAATAAATATGAGTTTCACATGACACATGCCATTTTGGACCCAATAATGCTAGTGAATCTTTCATAAAATTTTATGTCATCGTATAGGATTTTGATACTCTAAGCAATGGAATCTTAGTCTTTGAAGTTGATACGACATCATAAATATTCCAGTATTGAAGGTTATAAGCTGAAATCTTATTGTCTCTTAAACTCTTGGGCAAGTAAACTCAGCCTGAGATGTCTTCAAAGCCACATTTTTCTACACCTTGCATCATAAGCACTGTGATTTTTTTCTCTTCCAGCTTTTTAACTTTCCAGGAGTAGCACAGTCTTATAAGCAACATCTGATTTCACCCTTACGAAATGAGAAGTTACATCAGCGGTGCATCTAGCACCAGCAATCAGGTTTTGCCTTTCTGAAGAGAGAGAGGCATCACTTGATCATCTTGTACTTCTGTATTCAAAGATTATGTTAGACTTCTTAGCCTGCCATAATTTTGCTCATCATCCCCAAGCTGTTTCTCAGTACTTTCTTATAAATGGGATATAATTTCTTGGAAGCATCTCAGTTGAATGATGCCATATTAAATATTAAATGTGACAATCCTCAAGTAAGATTATGTATTATCTCAGTTACACATTTCAAGTAATTCAGTATTTGTTGCATTCATCTTAATACTGATTTCAAAATGAGCATGTCTTGTGACATCAGATACCTTAAAGAATCTCTCTGTTAGCAGAGAAAGCTGTCTAAAACGGACTTGTAGTATCAGGGCATCTCAGACTTGCCTGACAAACCCATCTAATAGATGTTTTTCTGCCGGTTCTCGTTCAAGGTTTTCGTTCAGTGTTTTTCCGTAAGTCTCTCTCTCCTCTCCCATACCCTCACCCCATTCTCTGCTCTTGGATATTAAAAGTAGCCCATTTCCTGACGGTTAAAACATCAGCATTCTGTTTCTCTCCCAAACCCATTTTTCTTTCTTTATCACCTCCCTCCTTGTGTATTTTGTCCTCCATGGATTACACATTAAATCCCTATCATCTACTGTACTGCGGTAGGAATGCCTGAAAGCTCTCCCAGCTCCCCACAGCTACACAGGCCACTTAGTTACACAGTCCAAACCCAGCCTGAATACCTCAAACATGCTAATTTATGGGCACTGACTTGCTGTACATCCTCTACTGACACAAAGGTGTGACCTACCACTAATGGCAACTCTTGATTAGCAATGTTGGACTGGAAATTCTGTTTGCATTCAGATCCTGTGGGCATTAGTAGAGGTCAACCGAGTAGGGCATGCGAAAGGTAAATGTTCCCCACGCTAGGAGCTTGTACCAGCACTTCACTCCACACCTCTACACAGAAGCAGCCTGAAGTTTCATGGCTGGCAGCACAGCAGAGTTGAGCACAAGCCCTAGACTACTGCTGCACTCTGGACTGTTCTGCCTGGGCACTTGTGTCTAAGCAAGGTCTCTTCTCCCAGGAGGAAGCATCACCGTGGAAAGCAGAGGAAGACTGTGCTGCAGCTACCTACTCTGCTGCATTTGCTGCTGCCACATTAAAAAATCAAATTCACTCAGATCGTATGAAAATAGAAAGCACATAGAGTATAAGCTCTCAGTGAACTCTCAGTGTCTAAGAGCGTGTTCAGGTTCCTGTTTCTCCAAATTGCTGACCTTAGATTTGTGCAAAACTCTTAGAGATGATGCAGTGGTTGAGTTTACCTGGAGGCTTTTGCTTTTAGCCCCTGGTAATTAGGAGTTGGCTTAGTTATATTATGTTCATCAGCAGTAAAACTATGCGCCTTGCTTTGTCTGGATGTAGACAAGTATAAACAGACAAGGGTTTTTTCATACAGCAGATCTAGGGGTCATGAGGGGAAGGTGGGTGGGAGGTTGGCTGTTTTGGATCAGCCGTGCAGCTGTGTGTGGAGGAAAGTATGGGGCAATGGTGAAGGATGGGAAATCTGTGTGTGTGATCAGGCTTTGAGACTTCCTGTGTTTATCCCTTACAGACTCAGTGCATGGTAGAAGAGGAGCAGAGAAATGGTGTCTGTCCCAGCTCCCCTGTCCGAGTGCCTCCAGAGTCCCCTACCGCCCAAGTACGCTCCCTAAGGTACCGCCGTGTGAACAGCCCCGAGTCCGAGCGCCTCTCCACCGCTGATGGCAAAGCAGATCTACACGAAAGAAGGTTTGCTGGCCTTCTGTAGCCTCCGCTTTTCTGATACTCGCTTTGAACTGTATCTTGAGGATTGACAGTTGACCGAGCCCATCGTTAAATCAGCAGTTACTAAAAAGTCTATTCTGGGTGGAAAAGTCCTGGACTTGGCTTATGACCTCTGTGATGAAACATTCCTTTCACAGAGCAGCTAGGTGTTGGATCGTAAGGAGAGTCAGTAGGAAGGATGTCACTGAATGGGAAAGACCCCAAGAATGGAGTGAGAGACATTTGTGAAGGCAAAGAGAGGGTTGAGAGAGAAATTACGTAATCACTAAGCTGTCAGTGACCAAAGTCATTTAAGTGAGAGAGAAGAATGTATCTTAGGATACATGTTGGGATGCACATGTTATGGGAGCTAGCTGATAGACCCTGATAAGGTGTTTCCATTTTTCTAATATTTTTAATTAATGTTAACCATATTTCAGTATAAAGTATTGCAATTGCATGGATGCACAAAATATGCATTATACTTAAAGGCAAACTCTGATTTTGAGGGTTATAGGAATATCTTAACTCAAATTGACATCAAGGAAAAGAACAAGAAACCAAAGACAACAAAAATAGCAATGAAAATAAGTTGTTTAAAGTAGTATGTGCTGTGAAATACAGGTGTTACAAGACATAGGGCAGCTGGAAGTGCAAGTGCAACTGCTTTATTAGGCACACCCTTCACAGCCTTCGTTCCTCTCTCTTCCCACTGAAAATAAGGGCATGGGCTGCAGTTGTATCATTTAGTGGTGAAATGGCCCATCTAAATGAGATGGGGAAGATCCAGGCCTTCTTCTGAGACAAGGTCTGACAAAGAGGGACAGTATTTGGAAATAAATCAGGATCAAAAGCCCCTCTGGATGCAGCTGCGATCTTTGCAACTGGCTTTTTCTAGCTGAGGGCCTCCTTGGCCATCAGGGCATAGGGAGCATTTGAAAAGTATTTCTGCATGGCTCTGGAAGTTGTTGCTGTTTAGACTATGTCAGTGAAAGTTGCACTGCCTTGATGCCCTTTGTCAAAAGTTATTTACCATATTTCCTTCCTACTGCTTAAATTCTCCTGGAATCACTTATGCCAGTTGAGCATTTCAGTGAAATTCCTGCTGCACAGTGGAGATCTTACTCTCTTCAAAGAACACTTATTACCACTGCAGAGGCCTCAATAGCCACCTTAGTGGGAGTGCAGTAGAGCTGAAGATGCTATAGGAATCCAGTAAAGAAACTGATGAAACCCAGTAAAGAAACTGCTAAGTCACAGAATCACAGAATGGTTGAGGTTGGAAGGCATCTCTGGAGATCATCTAGTCCAACTCCCCTGCTCCAGCAGGGACATCTAGTCAGGGAGTAGTTTTCTTGTTGTTGTTGTTTTAATTAAAAAAAAAAAAAAAAGCATTCCAAAGAGGATGAGTATATTGGTGTTGCGGGGTGGCACTGGTTTGTACTCTGTCATTTACAAGGAAGAAAGATGCTGAGTTGAAGCATTTAAGGGAGAATGTCTTTGTGTAGGTTCTAAAGAAATGTTTCAAGTCTGTCTGTCTGAAGCGTACCAAGAATGTGTGAGAACTATAGAGGATTTCTGTCTTATGACCTCCGATTTTAACCACAAACCTGTTGCATTTTTAACGATGTCTTGTTCTGGCTGCAGATCTCGGATGGATTTGCCTGGTTCTCCATCGCGGCTAGTGTGTTCCTCCCAGCCAGCCCAGATGTTATCCATTGATACTGGCCAAGCAGACCGGCAGGCAAGTGGTAGGATGGATGTGTCTGCTTCGGTGGAACATGAAGCCCTCAGCAATGCTTTCCGCTCGGTACCCCTGGCAGAGGAAGAGGACTTTGATAGCAAAGAGTGGGTTATCATTGATAAGGAGACAGAGCTGAAGGACTTTCACCCTGGTGCAGAGCCAAGCACCTCTGGAACCACAGATGAGGAACCTGAGGAACTAAGACCTATTGAAGAGGGTGAGGAGAGGAGGCGCTTGGGGGCAGATCTTGCAGTCAGGCCGAAGATGCACGATGGGCGAAGTCGGGGCATGCAGCCTGTGACGGAGGAGGACAGTTCCCACAGACACGAAGGACCTTCTCAAACAGTATCTGACAGTAAACACGAACAGCAGACAGGAAGCCCAGCCCACTCCCCCCTGCACTCAGCACCAGCTACCCGGCAAAGGAGACGGGAGTCTGAACCTACTGGTCCTCAGAGACAGGTAAGATCCTTAACAAAGTCGCCTTTGCTCCGATCTGTATCACATTGCCTAGCATAGCGTGATCATTATCTTGGGAGACCTCAGCCCTGCTGGAGAAAGCTGTGATTTCCAGTATGGGTGTTGGTTGTGTGAAACCCTTTCTGCAAGTGTTGTGAGCACCTCGGAGGTGCTCCCTGCAACTAGCAATGTTATTCCCTACTAAGGACATAATGTTATCAAGATTGTTCGGTCATTTTGGCACAGGGACGGGAGGAGAGTATAGATCTGTTTGTGGATATCTTGAATCAGTTCTCTTATTGCTGTCCCGCAGTGATTTGGTTGCGTGGAGATGTTGCTACCAAATCTTCTCCACCTAGTTTCTCAGTGAGCAACAGCAGGATATACAGCAAGAGAGTGCCCTCGAATCTAATCACTTGTCAGCAATGAGCAGGCCTGGTGCGATGCAGAGCACAAAATAACTCTCCCAAGTCAAACTTTCTTTGGAATACCTGACACAAAGCTCAGGGTAACCAGTGTGCACACACACCATTGATCTTACTTCAGGGACTGGCATTGCTGTTACCAGGTATTTACTCATGGAAATGTTCACTAGCTGCTTCACTTTTTTACAGGAGTCATAGAGGACTTTTTTGATCTGGTTTTTGTTAAGGGCTGAAGTTTATATGTTAGTGAAGATTTCCCATGCACACATAATCCCGCCATAATCCCATGTACATGTGATCCAGCAAACCAAGTTGGGTCTTGGGGCACATTTGTGTTAGGGACAGCATACAGCAATACTCACATCCTGCAGGAGCCTTTGCAGTCTGCTTGTTCCCTTCTGTGCTCCCCTTCATGAGCTTGTTCCACAGCAGAACATTTGTTAGACTGATAACACGAGTGGTGACAAAACTGGATGGACCATAGTAGAAGAACATCCTCTCTCCATCCTTGTTTTGACTCTTCTGTCCTCTGGATCCCAGAGAGATACAAGAAAGCAAAGACTGTTAGTTTCAGCAGCAAAGCATGATGATGCAAGAAACTAGTAAAAAAATCAAACCAAATCCAAGATGCACTGACCCACTGTAAGAAGGAACAGGGACACTTCACTATGAGTGACACACTCATATCGAGCATACTCAAACAAGGCCAGAGGGACCTTCAAGCAGCACAGTCATGTGGAGGGACTAGGGAAGATGGACATGATGTGGTATGAAGCATGTTTATTCTCAGTGATACTTAAAAAAAAAAAAAAAAAAAAGAAGTCACCCTAAAAACGTCATCTACACAGGCAAACAATAAATTTTATTTCCTGTCAGTAAACAAAGATAATAGGTGGTTGCTGCTAATATATTAGGCAGCTTCAGTTTCCCAGCAGGTGATTTAATTGCTCTTGTGTTCTGAAACATGCTCTAGTTACTCCTGTGTGTAACTCTGTACTTAGTTGGATTAACACTGAATTTGTGTGTGTCCATAAGGGAGTGCAAAAACCTCCTTCAGTAGAGCAGAGATGGAGGGACAGTTGGTAAGACCCAGCATTTTGATGGGGGAAAAGAGCAGCTGACCAAGAGGTAATGAAAATATTGAAAGCCTCAATGTCTACTGGCAGGTAGGGCATCCTCTGGGTCTGTGCGAAACTGTGACTAGATAGTATGTTCAGGAATAAATCTTTCTCTTCTTTGAATCCTTGCTGAGCTTTTAAGATAGGCTTAAAAATGCCACTAGAATGCAGACTTACTGTGCCTAAGGCCATGGACCTGCTTGTATGGATTTAGGATCTCTCTCTGTTCTCGCTAAAACTGGTAGACATTCTTTGGTGTCAGTACTTACAGCAAATGCGTAATCCCTGCTTTGATGATTTCCTCTGTTCCTACAGTATATGAGCCATCACTTGTTCCTTGGAAAAAGACAGAGACTGCTGGATTATCGTAGAATCCCAGAATGTTTCAGGCTGGCAAGAATATCAGGAAATCATGTGGTCTAACCCCCTTGCTCAAAGCAGGATCTACAACAGCAGGTTGCTCAGTGCCATGTCCAGTCAGATTTTGAATGTCCCCAGGGAAGGGGACTCCTTTGTCACTGGCAACCTGTCCCAGTGTCTGGTGACCTTGATCCTTTCACTGAGCACTAGTGAGAGAAGTCTGGTTCCACCATCATCTTAAGTCTTTCCCCTCAGGTATTTTTACATATCAATGAAACCTACTGAGTTTTCTCAAGCTAACCAGGCTCAGCTTTCTCTTCCTCTCCTCATGTCAGACACAACATCCCACAGTTATTGTGGCTTTTCACTGGACCCGCTCCAGGATGTCTGTGTTTTTCATGTACTGGATAGCAGAGAACTGGACACAGGTATAGTCTCACCAGTGCTGAATAGAGGGGAATGATCCCTTTCATCAGCCTGCATCATCATACAGCCCAGGATGCACTTGATCTTCTCTGCTGTAAGGCACATTGATGTTTCACGTTCAGCCTATGTCCATCGTGACGCCCAGGTCCTTCTCTGCCAAGTTGCTTTTCACCTGCTTAGTCCCTGGTGCACAGAGTAATTCCTCCTCATTGCAGGACTTCGAACTTTCGTTGGACGTCATGAGTCCTGTCGGCCTTGGTCAGGCATGATTTCTCCTTCCATGCTGACTGCTCCCAGGCACCTTCTTGTCGTGAACGTATTTGGAAGTGGCTTTTGTGAGGATTTGCTTCACAACTTTCCCAGGGATTGAGGGGAAGTTGAAGGGCCTGTAGCTCCTCAGATTATCCTCACTTCGTTGTCAGCGGTTTGCTCAGATGTCTGAATCTATTGAGATCAGGCAGATTACAGAATGCTGGCTGTAGTGCAGGTGTGACAAGTGGTGGTGACCTGGTGAAATTGTGTGGGCGCTGCTGTAGGAAAAACGAAGTACAGAAGAGAATTACAGAGAGCTTTGAATGGTCTGGGTGAATTTCTTTCTGAAATATTCTCACACATTAGCTCTCCTCCAGTTTCAGCTGACAATAAGGCTGCAGCAGTGGAACGTTGGTCTCATGGGAAGCCTGGGTATGAAGGATGAACAGGACTGTCATGAAACTCAGTGCAGTACAAGCCCTTCCCTCTGTGCGTTGCTCAGCAAAGGCAGCATGCTGAGCCCCTTGATCAATAGGTTATTGATCCCTGAGCAGTACTGCTGGGACCTTACTGCTCCCATCCAAGGCAGGGGGTCACAGCTGCCTCAAGGTGTTGGGATGCTCAGCGGCTCAGCATGCAGCAAGACCATTTAACAGACCTCTTCGACTCTACTTTAATGTTCATATATATTTTGGCAATGTAGTAACCAATCTCTCCTTATGTTTGTGCAAGTAATGTGCAGATCAAACTGTATAGTTAAAAAATAAGTAAAAGAAATCTTGAACCAGAACTTCAGTTTACATATTTATCCTGGCATAGGATTCCTGCCAGGAATCCTATCCTGCCAGGAAATATCTACAGCTAGCAAAGGATTCAAATATTTATTGAAGTTCTCTGATATGCTTAGTAAACTTGAGGTGATGGCAACTTAATTCTAGCTTCTGTGTTGTAATGAAACACAAATGCACGTAAACTTGAAATTTTCAGCCATTTCTTCCTATTATTGGTCTGTGAACACAGGTATTTCTTGGCTCTGATTCTATTGCTTTGGCTTTGTACAAAACTTAAAAAAAAAAAAAAAAAAACAACTTGCCTGTCTAAAATTTGACTACTTAAACACTATTCCATCTTAAAAAAATGTGAAGCAACTTGGACAGTTCCTTTTCTATCCCTGGATATATTCTACAAAGTGCAGAGCTTGTTTTGCTTTTGTAGAATCATAGAATTGTTTTGGTTGGAAAAGACCTTCAAGATCATCAGGTCCAACTGTAAATCCATCACCACCCTGCCTGCTAAACCATGTCCCTAAGTGCCTCATCTACACGTTTCTTAACATTGCCAGGGGCAGTGACTCCACCACTTCCTTGGGCAGCCTGTTGCAATGTTTTACCACTCTTTCCATGTAGAAATTTTACCTAATATCTAACCTGAACCTTTCCTGGTGCAACTTGAGGCCATTTCCTTTTGTCCCATAGGTGCTTATTTATAGGGGGAAGAGATTGACCTCCACCTCACTACAATCTCCTTTCAGGTAGATGTCGAGAGGGATAAGTTCTCCCCTGAGCTTCCACTTCCATCTCCCAGCATCAAGCAGTGTGCAGGGACGTGATTATGTCTCCTCACCAACTTAAATGTGTATTTTGAATCACCCTTAAAAGAAACCTTCCTTGGTGCTATTTAGACATGTTTTTTTTTCTGGACATGACCATTTCAGTAACCCTAGCATATTGCAGACCCTCTCTGTTGATGCTGGGTCCTCACACTAGGGCAAGGAGAAAGAGGAAAAATGTGTCTCACAACAAGGCCAGGGCTCTAATTTTTTGAGTGATCTGCACCACCTTTTTGACTTAGCTGGCGTAGAGCTCTGGGATTGCCCTGGGTCTGTTACCTGATGGAATTTTGTTTGATTTGCACTGAGAAGGGAAAGGTGAGAAGGACTTCAGTTGATGGTATTTTGCGTCCTGTGGCCCAAGACCCTGGAGCAGTGAGGAATGAAGTACTTAGCCCTCCCAGGGCACTCCCAAAGTAGAAAGCAGGAGGAAAAGGCAAAAACAACCACTTTACTGACTCTGAGATAGAAGAGAGGAAAAAAAGGTGGGGACTGAAGCAGTGAAGCAATAGATAGAAGCAGAAGAAGGTAGGCCAGCAGATACACAACACTGGGCAGAACAGGTCAGTTAGAGTAAGAAGGCAGGAGGGGAAAATGAAATGCAAAAAAGTGCTAAGTGCTTTCCTTTCCCTTCTACAGCACCTTCTGTGAACTAATCCAAATGGACCCAAGGGGTCATTTTGCAGTGGTGAGAAATGAGCACTTCCAAAAAAAGGAGATAGATTCACATTGGCCCTCACTTGTGTTTAATTCTCGTAAAACTGCGCTTTTTACCTGTTGCAACCAAGGCGATTCTCTGGCATTCACCTCCTCGCGTTACCCTCCCAATGAGAAGAGCTTGCCAGCTCCTGATGAAGGATGTTTGTAGAGCTGGCCATCTGTCCTTACGCTCTTTCCATTTTGGGTTTGTATTCTTGCATGTCTTAACAATACAGGCTCAGTGAAAGGATGACGCTAGAGGAGAAATAAAGCTAGTGTATGCAATGCACAGGATACAAAAGTCAAAAACTTAAGCTCAACAGTAATTCTTAATTACACTTAACACTTTCTTTAAGACCTGTTGAGCTCTATCAACCTCACTGCTTTCTAGGATTTCACAGGAGAGGTGTCGTATGGTTCCTGTCCAAACAGAGCAGGATAGATCTGATGCAGGAGGTCTAGGCTTGAGGCTGCCAACAGCAGGACTGAAAGAGGGCAGCCCTTCCAGCTCTGACTGTAATTAAGCATTACATTAATACATTATTAAGCATTATATGCTTATATTAAATATTAAATTATATGCTCTCTATATATTAATATGAAAGGCATTATATTTGTTCATGCAGCATACAAATAATACACTCTGGACCAAATTTCTATACCATGCAAGCACCGAGACGCTTGTCTTAATGAGAAATTACATTGCTCTCCAGAATTCCTGTATCTCAGATATTGAGTCACAGTGTTACATGTTTTTTATCTGCAAATCTGTTCTGTTCAAATCTGCAGTAAGATACATTTAGGACTATGTGGATAATTGCTTTTCACATTTAGCGCCCATTGCAAGCTAAGTAGTTCTTGGACACTTAGAAACACTTGGACACTTTGGAAGATAAGGTACCTGCCTCAAAATGCTGCAAAGATACTCAAAGCAGTAGATGAGTGATGAGGATAAACCTCAGTTCTTCTCCTCGTAGGATTTGTTCACAAGGGTGACTTTTCAGTGAGAGCAGTATTAGCTTAAGAAAAGGCCGTATTGCCTCTTCATGTTTCCCAATTACATCTTGAAATGTGACAGAGACTTCCCCCAAAAAAATGTGTATTAGAAGGAAGGGAATGGATTTGAAAGGGAGGGAAAGAGTAATTCCAGGAAAAATAATCTGCCTTGCAGGCAGAGGCCTGTGCATCCTCATGAAGGCACACTTTGCCTAGCACAGGTGGAAGGCTGTAGGAGAGCTTAGCATTTTTGCAATCATTCCTGTCCTGCCTCTTTCTCATTCACTGTGTAGAGAGAAGTTGGGCCCTAGAATCTCATCATGCTACAAATCCAAACGTTGAGCTCCGAGTATGCTTTCCCTTCCCTTGCCATGCCAGGATCACAGAAAGAGGATCTAAGACTTTATCTTCTGCTTTTGCCCTCCTGTGGCTCTGAAATTATTGCAGATAATTGCACCCTGTCTGCTTGTTCACGTTGCCTGTCTTCCACTTGTCCCCGCAAAAAACAAAACCTGGAAGCATCAACACTCCCCCTGCAGGTACTCAGTGTAAGAGTATTGGGAAGTCAGCAGTGCAAGCGGAAGGGCAGAAACATCCACTAAGAGCCCCCAAAGTTGCTTTTGCCCTGGGGCAGCTTTTAGGAAGAGCCATGAGAGGGCCTCTGGGAATCCCTCTGTATTAAACAAACATAATGATTTTAGTGACAGGGGTTTTGCATTCTCGTACATGTGGTTTCCAAGCATGTTGTGAGTTCAACAGTTACCTGTAGGCAAGCGGTGTGATTAGCCTAAGGGCATGTCAAGATAAGCGATGCCAGAGGAGCAGAGAGGTGAGGCGTGTGGCCTGAAGAGACCTTTCCCAGTAGCCAGAGGGGACTGGTGCTCCCGGTGTCATTCACGCTCACGTGTGGCTGGGGAAAGCAAGGCAGGCCCGCTGTAACTGCAGGCTCCGCTGGTGTCCGTAGGATCTTTGGGAATATATAGACCCAGGAGAGTAAGTAAGGCCCAGCGTAGAGCAAAAAGCATTTTCCATCCGCCAGCGAAGATGTCTGCAGCATGCGCATCGCAAACCAGGGGCGAGTCAAGTCTTTGCCTGACACCTTTTCCTCCACTCTTCTTGGTCTTTTTCAGTTGGAGGAGGACAGGCCTTCTCAGCACTCCCTCCCGAGGTACAGCCCCCTGAGAAGACTGGCGTCCTCCGTTTTCTCCTCCTCAACCCTGGAGACAGAACACTACCCTCACGTTGGTGGTACTTTCATACAGCGCAGCCGTTCGGCGGAGAGCAGCCCCGTGCGCATGCCCCACCGCAGGCACATGCCCCTCACGGCAGGAAACCACAGACTCATGCCTTCCGTCCTGCGCATTTCCAGGTCCCAGCTCCAGCAGGTGTGGGCCCGCTTCACACACAAAACATAGTCCGTTCAGGGAAGCAGCAGCCTCCATAATGCAATAATAGAGCCCACCTGCCCACAAACGTGTTTCCACTTAATGCAATATTGAATCCCAGACAACACTGGCCTAAGGTACTGTAACGTCCAAAGCCCCTGCAACCAGACCCCACCGAGACTGCAACCATCTGCCTTTCTAAACCTCCCAGCAGCCTGGGCAAGGGGCTGCGGCCTCCTCGAAGATGAGAATGCATGTGGTGAAGCCGTCCATTATTGCAGAGCTGGAGAACAGGGCTCGTCTCGGCCGCCCGCTACTGCGTCCCACAGCCTCGGGGCAGGGAGCGCAGGGCTGCCTCGCCGGATGCTTGCAAGCAAACCCCACGTGCTGGTGGTAGGAGCAGCGAGGCCCAAGCGCTGCCTTCCCCATGCAACTCGGTTGAAGCTTCTTTGGTGGCATCTCAGGCTGGGCCAAAGCCGTAGGCCGTTTTACTCCATCTCGATAAAGGCAGACTCGCACTGGAAGCTCACCTGAGGCAGGCCCTCAGGATTTGTCCCTCTTGTGGAGCTACATTCATGCATCTCTTGGTTGCTTTGGCTCTGGATCCAACCCTCCCTCTGCCTTGTTTTTGTTGCAGTTTCGTTCCCATATTATTCCATCTCTGGCTTTACCTCTACTCTGTGACCATGAACCAGGTTGTCTGTTTGCCATGCCTAAGCTGCTCCCAATCTACCTGCCTTCCCCCAGAGGCTCAGACTGTCACAAGTTTGGATAGCAAGGATTTTCTTACTGATCCTGCTGTATATGATGCTGTTTCTAAATTCCAGAAATTTTAGGCACCTCTGGCTTTTGGCCTCCTTGCTTCTTGGCCTTGCTTGGAAATGCCCATTATAACTGATCTCACTTGAGAAATAACCTGGCAATTACACTGAGTCCAGAATAACTGTTCTTAGCAGACAAACAAAAAAGGAACTTTCAGGAATTTTAATTGTTATTCTGCCATTTTTCTAGAACCTCAGAAGGCTGGCAAAGCCTTACGTTGTCCCAGGATAACCAATTTGGTCCAGAGAGGGATTTTGGTTTACACTGGAGCAACACCAACTTTCTGGGTTTTTTTGTTTTTGTTTTGTACTAATTAGGTCACCCCTGGTGGTGGAGCATTGGCCTCAGCGCATTGTATGCAGACCCCCTGGAGCTCTTCTCTGAAAATGCCTTGAATCTCTAGGCGAAGGGACATCAAATTCGATTTAAATTGGCCTGAGTATCCCTATTTCCCTGATCTGAAGGGATATATCGCCCTTCTCAGTATAGTTGCTGCGTAAAGCACTGGGTTGTGTGGAGATCTTCTGTGTTTAAGTTAATGTAGCCACTGTCTTCCATTGAACAGATCTATTGGTCTGGTGTTCCAGGAGAAGGGGTGTTACGGGTGCTAAGCTCAAAGAAGACAGTCCTGGTGCTTAGGGCTTTAGGAGAATGCAGGTCAAAGGGAAAATACGCTGCAGAAAGTAGGTGAGCCCAGGATGCAGACAGCAAAGCAGATGGAAAGCTTTTGACAGCTGTGAGAGCAACATGAGACAGGGCTGGGTGTCGAGGGAAAGTTCACGAGTAGCAGCACGGCAGTATATTGAGGAGGTAGGATGTTTCCAACAGAGTTATGGGGAATGCTTCCCTCTAGCTACTGATTTCTGGAGGTGTAGCAGTCCTGCCCAACATCTCCTAACCTCAGATTCATGCTGCTCTAAGCAAACCTAGAAGTGCAGTCGCAGGCAGGGTGAGAAGGTGCTTTCTGGAGCTCCTAGGAACTGCTCTGGTCATTGAGTCATCTCCCAGGACACATTCAGACAGGCATCCACCTGCCTTCTGGGATGGAGACGGTTGAGGCAACTCACCTTAACTTGCTAACGTCAGGTAGTCCCGCTGCCTCTTCCCATGGTCATTCTTGTAACATTAATTCCTTCCGATTTGCCCTGCGAAGGTGAGTGGACACGCCATGGAAATGAGGAGGACATTTTTCCCATGGTCAGTAGAGTTGAATTGGCTGAAACAAAAAAAAAAAAAAAAAAAAAAAAAAAAAAAAAAAAAAATAAAAAAAAAAAAAAAAAAAAAAAAGAAAAGAAAAAAAAATAAAAGAAAAAAAAATAAAAAAAAATAAAACAAAACAAA
>JAWLRI010000200.1:219471-233783 GCA_034781795.1 Crypturellus tataupa | reverse complement strand
TGTTTTTTTTGCATTTTTTAAATCCTTTTATGTTAATCAACAAAATCGGGAGTAAAATAAAAAAAAAAAAAAAAAAAAAAAGCTTGTATACTACCAAAACCTTATTAAAGAATCAAAGGCAGCACCTTGGTGATGGCTGGGTTATTTTGTTGGTTTTCTTGCTCTGGTTTTCTGCTCCCTTTGCTCTCTGGCTCAGGGAAGGGATGTCTGCTGGGGACTCGGCTCATCCTTGGGTACATGGGAACACGGTGCAGGGAGCACTTGCTAAAGCGATAAATGAGACCCAGCAGGCGGTCAGTTGAGACTGGGCTGGGAAGGGAAACCAGATGCTGTGAGTGTTGGGAGAGGCACATGCTGGAGGGGGCCACACTGTCTGCTTGTGCCCTCCTTGGTGCAAGAGCTTGACCTACTGCACTGAGCTTAGCAAAGGGTCATCGAGGTGATAGAGGCCAGAAGGATAAGACATAGGTGGAGAGAGCTGGGTTTGTCCAGCTTTAAAAAGAGAAGGATCAGGACAGGATCTTCTTTCTTCCTTGAACTACCAAGTAAGAGGGTGATTCTAAACTCTTCTCAGAGGTGAATGCTGAAAGGATGAAATGCAACAGACACAAGCTGCGGAAGGGAAGTTTAGGCATAGAAATTAGATATTAAAGAAAAACATATGTCACCGTGAAGATGGTCCAACACTGGCACGGGGGCCCAAAGAGCTTCTGGGATCTCCATCCTTGGACATATTCAAGCTGAGCTGGACAAGGTCCTGAGCAATGAGCTCTAAGTTGGCCCTGCTTTGAGTGGTGGTTGTATCAGAGACCTCATAGGTTCCTTACCTCCTGCCTGTTATTCTGCAGTTTTATGGTTGTGAGAAACTGGCTAGATCACTCTGCTCCTTAGCTGTTGGCATGTTAAGTCAGCAGTGAAGACAGTCTCAGGCTTTGATGCTCTGGGACTCTCTTCCTTGTTAACACTTTCAGATGATGATAGCAGTAAAGGTAAGAAAATACGTGTTAAAAAAAATTTGACCTAGGTGTCTTTTCAGTAAAGTTTCCTTTAGGTGGGTTTGTGGATAACTTCTTTTTGTTTTTCATTTCTGGGGCTATTTATGCACTTTGCTTCTCTCCTTGGCGCATTTGCACCGTCAAAATACTCCAAGTCTCCTATAGGTAGGTGTAAGCCAAGGTGTCACTATGATGCTTACGGTGAAGTATCTGGACAGGGAAAAATCAAATCCATGGGGAAAATGGGAAGACAGATGGAAAGGCAGTTCCTGTGCTAAGTGCCCTAAGGAATTTGTACAGCCAGGGTTACATGGAGGTTAGTAAGACACCTGCAGCCGGAGTCAACAGCGGCAAAGGGGAACCTCAGCAGGAGAAAACTGTAGTTTATATTAGAGCAGTGCCCTGCCATCTAGCTCAGGGTCAGAACCTCATTGCGGAGTGCTATATATACACCCAAAACTTTTATTTTCTTTCAGGGAAAAAAAGAAAAAAACACTTCTGATGTGGTGCAAAAGAGCTGGTCAGGAAAAAGCAGACTAAAGGCTTTAGAACAGTCCACCAGGCAAGATGCCAAGGCTCACTTGTGGGCACCTAGGTCTTATGTCTGATGGTTCCAGCCAACAGTGGGGCTGCAGTCCTACACAGGATGCCCACGGCAGCACTAGGAGGCAGGGGGGATGACGCAAGAGAAGAGCGAGGGAGAAGGTTTGAGGGTTTATATATGAGTTTGAGCAGCCTGGAAAGGAGAAAACAGGGGCCCTCCAGCTGCACCACCAACCACAGCATCTAGGAAATGCAGTGAGGTAGAGCAGCAGGTGAAATGTGGTTGGCAAAGGGGTATCTTTTCAGTGGGAGCTCAGTACAATGCCAAGTATTGGTTCCAAGAACTGCCTGAGGGAGGAAGTCAAGTGGGGGGTTTCTTTTGCTAACAGCAGTAAGTCCCTGTTATCATACCAAACTGCAGAGCTGTCATCCTGAGGCAAGGGGTAGAGGGAGTCAGGGGAAGCTCAGCTCAGGCTGATAGACCAACATCCTCAGAACCCAACTCCTGCTTTAACAAAAGAGCTTTGAACTGCAGAAATGTTTAATATATAATCTAAGCATCTACTGACTCTGTAGAACATCACTTCAAAAGCCAGTGTTTGGAGCCTGTTTGTTATCAGGACCTTCCGATGGTGATATGTGATGCATTATCTATCACCTGCTTGACTTTAGGGAGAGGCTGCCATTTCCCAGCCGCCTTACCTGAAGGGTGACCTAAGTGTTTTTCTAAAAAATCATTCTGTAAAGTGCTTCCACTGCGGGTGTCATTTACAACCCATTAGTAATGAGGTTAACTCCAATGGTTATTTGCTCTTTATTTTGCCCCATGTTTGGTCCTGTGTGTGCTTATGGATGAACACATGGCTGTTTTTTCCATTGCTGTTATTTGCAAGCATGTCACAGGCTGCTGCTGAAGTGCTATGGACAGCCCCTGCTCCACAGACCACAGCTGGAGAAATGCTGTTCCCATCAGTAGTTCAGACAGACAAGGAGCTCCTCTGTCCTTACACTGCTCTAATGGCTCAACATGCCAGAGGTTATAAAGATACTTTTAATGTCAGCATTCATGAGTTACTCTAATGATCATTTTAGTGAAGGACCAGGGAGAGAACAAAGAGTAAAACCCATAGAAAACAGAACTAGGAGTTCCTAGAGGGAAGGGTAAGCAAAAGGGAGGGATGAATAGTGTAGAGATGGAGCACAAAAGACATGTAAAAAGAGTTGCCCTCAGAGGGTATTGGAAAGTATTAGGAAGCATATATATATTGCAGAGAGGCCCCTTCAACTTTCAGAGGAGTTCAATGCAGCCTGGGCATAACAAAGTGTTGCAGAATGACTCCCATAAGGAAAGAAAGAATATGGGATACAGGAGATTGGGAAACCCTCAAACCTTGCCAAGAATGGTTTGTAAACAACTCTTTTAGGTCTAGGTGAAGAACTGCGAACAAAGAAACTCCTCTGGCAGGTTCTGCGCTGAGGAGCATCTTGGTGAATCTCTCTCAGTGCCTAAGTCTGGCACTGATTGAATGATTGATGGACTAGATGTTTTCCACTGGTGCTTCCCACTCCTGTTTCATGTGTTTTTTGTAAAGTCTGATTACTAACTGACTGTTCTCTCTTGTCCTTTTTTTTTACAGGCATATTCACTGAAGTCATTTGAAATGAATGGTCTGCCCAAGGCGGTGCCTTTAAGTTTGCCTTATCAAGACTTCAGAAAAGATTTGTCAGACTACTGGGAAAAGCCCAAGGCATCCCAGCGGATAAAGAAAGTTGACTTCTCAAGTGTCGTCTTGACTGCTCCGTGCAAACCCCTTGAACCTCACCTCAAAATGAATGGGAAAGAGGAAGAAGAAGAAGAGGAGGAAGAAGAGGAGGAGGAAGAGGAGGAGGAAGAGGAGGAAGTAGGGGATGAGATCGATATGCACAGTGGCTCCAGCAGTGACTTGAGTCAAAAAAGCACAGAGCGTAGCCAGGAGTGTGCACCATCCACTCTCCTGGCTGATGACCAGAAGGGCTCCAAGGGTCGAGCTTCCACTGCCGATGGGGATCTGGAACTGGAGGAAGGCTCAAAAACACTAGTGCTCTTTTCACCAGGTGATCTGAAGAAGTCTCCGGTGACCACAGACTTGGCTCCAGAAGTTGATCTGGGGACTCTTGCTGCTCTAACGCCTCAGAGCGAGCGACCACAACCTATGGGTAGCCAGTTAGATGTGTCTGAGCCAGGAACCCTATCCTCCGTCCTTAAATCTGAACCAAAGCCTCCTATGGCAGTGGCTACAACTTCCTCCCCCTTCACCAAAGTTGAGCGCACATTTGTGCATATTGCTGAAAAGACCCACCTAAATGTCATGTCTTCCAGTGGCCAACTGATGAGGCATGAGGATTACTGCCCTCCTGGTCCATTTGAAGAGATCATTATTGAAGAAGAGATGGAGGAAAACCTGTTGCTGGTAGAGAACGGAAGCCTACATTCCGGCCTAGAAGGGGCAGAGACGGAAAGCTGTGCGCTTTCAGCTAATCCCATTGAAATCACCTCAGAGACAGCAGGCATAGCAAAGCCTCCTGAGGACAAGCTGGAGCTCTCTGACAAAGTGGCACCCCTGCTAGATTTGGAAGAGCCTGGCAAGACCGTTCCCAGACAGCACGAGCTTGAGAAGACTAAACCCATAACAGAACAGCTTAAGCAAGCAGAAATTCCCCTGGACGCACCACAGCAGGGCCCCAGGAGACCTCTGGGATCCAGGTACAGGAGTCGGATACCCATTTTGTTCTCTGAGGAAGACACTGGCTCAGACCTTTCAACTTCACTCTCAGCCAAAGACAGGCTTTATAAGAGGGCGAAGCAACCTGATCTGGCTCGCCTGGTGATGGAGAAGAGGCAAAACCGTCTCCTTAGGCTGGCCTCAGGGGCCTCCTCCTCAGCATCCTCCAGCGATGAGCGGCGGCGGGCCTCAGAAACGCTTTCAGCCACCGGTTCTGAGGAGGATACCCATGACTCTGATGACTCCATCCCAAGAAAGGCAGGGAAGGAAAAGGCTGCCCTCCTGGGAAAAGCAGAGAAACACATAAGCACAAAGAGCAGAATTCCTCGGCCCATCACACCGATGAAATCACCGCTAGAGACAATGAGGTCTGAGGGCTCCGCGGCCATCGCCGTGCCAGTGCTCTGTAGCTCCCTGCAAGATGCAGCTGCTGCCTACAGGTAAGGCCAAGATTCTGAGTAATGAAAAATACTAGACGTGCTCAGGAGTCATAGTGACGGCTTTCCTCACCTGTTCTGTTTCCTGTGGTCATTTCAGCTCATCTGTGTGTGAAATACACAGTTTCTAGAGCTCAGTCTGAACAAAGAGTCAAGTCTCTCTCTCTTCCCTTGTTCTGACTTTGGGGCCCTCTTCTCTTCCATGATCCTTCCATCCTTTCATCAAAACCCTTTCATGGTTTGGTACTGCTAATAGTAGATCCTTCCTGAGTTCTGCTTTTAGCTCTGTGGCACAATTGGCATGACCCTGTCTCTCTAGAAAGACCTGTCCTGGCTACCACAAGGGCTACAGATCTCATAATTGGCCCCTGGATTTTCAGTGAAGAGCACAGTCTGTTTTGGGGTCTACTTCTGTGCGACTGAGAGAGAGATCTTTCAGGGAGCAGAACTAGGAATGACAGATAGAGCTCAACCTCCTCTGAGTTACGCCTGCATGGCCTCAACAGAGCTCGTACACCCGTGCTGACTGTCCCACTGTGTACAGTGGATGTCCCAAAGAGCTGATTGCCTCAGAAGACAACCAGCATGTGAAAAGCTCAAGAGAGGAAGATACATACACACATACGGGCAGTGGTGGTGACCTGGAACAATGTGGGCCACCTTCAGATGGTTTAAATTTCATACATGTCCCTGTGTCTGGCTCTTCTCGGAGGTTTCCATCTCCCCGTTGAATAAGCATGGGAATGTAGGTACAGTGGGTCTTCTGAATTCAGCCTGTCCCCACGCACCCCAGTGTCTGACTATCCACCTGTCCTTGTGGCTGGACATCAAGTCCAGGAGCAGAAGTGCTGCTGTGACACTGCCACAGGTTCAACAAATCGTGTCCTCTGAGAGACATGAGGTAAAGGGCCTGTTTGGGTTGGTGTATTTGCCAGCAGAGATACAATCAGAAGCCAAATGACCTGGCTGCGATCTGGCTCGTGCCCAAAGCAGAGATCTTGCTCTGCTGCTGCTGGAGGCACCCTGTGATGGTCCAGCAGCAGGCATGCCGATGCTACCAGTAGCCCATAGCCCAGTGCAGCAACTCTTCATCCTCTTCTCTTTCCCTGCAGGCTTCAGGCACAGAGACCAGCTGGAAGTATCCCCAACGACTCCCGACCAGCCCAGATACAAAGCCGGCTTCCTTCTTCACCAAGCTCCACTGCTCTTCCTCCACGAAGCGGCTCGCGAAGGTCTGCTTGTGCACCTCCTCGGAGTCCCATCCTTCCTTCAAGAAACCCCAGTGCTACCCCCAAGAGCCAGTTACCATCTAGGAAGGAAAGCCCTTCTCCTTGTCGACAACGTAAGGCAGGGACTGGTATTCAGCGAGTCCCACCTTCCCCCCGACCTCAGCCCCAGGCACAAGCCCTAGGGCCAACAGGAGACTCCCTGTCCTCGCCTGGTGTGGCCAAAAAGGGACAAAGAGTTAAAAAACAGACTCAAAGTCCAGCAACCAAAGGAAAGCAGGCATCCCCGGAAAGTAAGGCAGCTGCCAGATAATGATCTTCTGCCAGCCCAAGAGACTGGGTAACTTCTGCATATAGGATACACTCGAGATGCTGCAGCACAGCCTTCCATGCGGGAGCCACAGGTGTATAGCAGTAGCCGTACTTCAGCGCTTCACTCACTCTCACCCCACACTGTCGCCAGCAGCTCCCACGGGCCTGAGCGCCTCTGAGCCACGGAGCCTTCCTCAAGGGAAGCAGCCCGTCCCCGGCTGACGCTTGCTAGTGCACAGCCCCCAGCAGCAACTCGGGCCGCCCGCCTAGTGCCCGGCCCTCCTCCCGCCCTGGCATCACCCTCTCTCTGTTAGCAATAGCCGTTGCTGATACCACGCGCCGACCCGGGCTTTGGAAACGGGAGCAGAGTTGAGGAGGGTGAGGCCTGCTGGAGAGGAAGGCTCCTGTCCGCCAGGCAGCTCCCTCTTCTCTCTTTGCTAGTAAAACACCAGTTGACTCACCTCCTGCCACCCGCGTGAGCAAGGGATCTCCACGAGCTTAGCCAAGAGGAAAGCACATGAGCTGAGAGGAGCAGGGCAGGGCTGCAGGGGGGCTCTGCTCACCCTTCCTTGGGTCTCTGCCAGCAGGTTCGGGAAGACAGACCTTGTGGGATGCTCTCAGCTCCTACCTGCCCCAACATGTCCCACAGAGGAGAGAGTCCAGCACCGCTGCTCGGCAACGTGGCTGTGCTTGCAGCAGGCGCGTGGATGAGGCGGGATTTAGGTGGACGTAGGGGCTGCAACTTGCTTGGAAATCGAGAGCACCCGCTCATGGAGGTGAAGGGCAGCCTGCCACAGCCACCTCTGCCTCCCGTACCATGGCCCGTGGAGGCTACATCTCCCTGGGGGCCTCCCAGCCTGAGCACAGTTAGTGCTGTGGTTCTGTAGTCCAGCACACGTGGCTCCAGCCCGGAGATGGGAATAGTCACCAGATGCCTTTACCTCGGGTGACCCTTGCACCTAAATTCCTTGTGTTTTGTTGTCACACTCTTGGTGTTTGTCAGTTTGGGCACCGTGGCTGAAAGTTCCCCTACACAGCAGGGAGGGAAGTAATTATCCTGCAGTGTGCCTAAAAGCTGCTGCTTTGCCAAGAGAGGTTTGCCGGCACGCCTGGGGTGTGCTGAGCATCTCCAACCTAGAACAGCACTGAGTTGGGGCAGTTGGGTTTATGTCTGTCTCTTTTTGAGTGCTCAGCTCCTCCACATCTTGCGTGAGACCTGAGCACGTGAATGGAATAGGAAGGGCTGTGCTCTTCAAACAGCGTTACCAGGGCAGACGCGTAGGTCTCACGTAGAACTCAACCCTGCCTCTTCTGCCCCCAGGTGGTTTTGGAAGGTTTGCAAGTGTGAAGCAAGAGGACTGACACAGAAATACTTGTCTGAGTCTGATGAGATCTCAAAGTAGTAGCAAATTTCCCGTGTGTCTTGTAAGAGAAACCAAATATCCAAATTCTCTGGGCTTCATGCATTGTCATGCCTAAAAGAAGGCCTTGCACAAGGCAGGATTAAACTATGGCTTCTCTATCTAGCCATTCCTGCAGCTGCAACTATCAGCCTCAGGAAATAATTGCAGATGACAGAGGAAGATGATGATGGAGGAATCTGGACAGTAATAAACCGGATTCCTTTGAACATATATGTATATATTATAGGCAGCCATACTCACGGCCGTGGCCTCTGGGGAATCCTGAAGCAGTTTCCACCTTTAGGAGCTGTTCTGGAGAGGAGTATGAGAGCTGTGATGGTGTGGCTAGGAGAAGAGGACATCGGAGTGGGGAAATACCTGGAAAGAGATGAAGGGAATCACCTCTCTATATGTGACAGTACCAGTGTTGCCAGTGCTAACGGTTTATTTTGTGTAGGTCAAGGTGTTTGTTGCTTTGCATTGGAGAGTAGAGTAAGAAGCACAGCATCTAGTCTAAAACCAGATCCCAGTCTTTGTCACTGCACAGGGGCATTGGAAACTCTGAGCCCAGGTTGTGGTTTGATGAGTTGAACTGCCTTTGCCATCAGAAGAGGCAGTTCCTCCCAGCTCCGTCTGCTTTGCTGCACAGTGCTGCCTCCCTTACGTTGTGTCAGCTGTTTGGTGAAGAGGATGGAAAATGTGGATTCAGTGTGAAAACCAACGCTTTGGTTTGCAGGGTCAGTTTGTCAGTGGGGTCCAGCACAGTCTGGGTCAGAAGGCACAATTGCTTGTGGCAGAAGTGGGAGAAGAAGAGGGCAGGACATGTGCCCACTTCTTCTGAGGGCACCGTGACTCGATGTGGTTCTGAAGAGCAGGTCAAACTACCCCCTAAATATGCCCTGCATGTTTAGAAACTAGAAGGCACTGTAAGCCCAAACACATTTTTTTCCAAATATATGAACCGTAATGACAGTCCTACTAATTTATTGGAGAATTATTCATTTTAGAGCGTTCAGATAGTCAGACGTGGTCAGGGAAGCCTTTACCAGGCCACTCCAGCCAGGTCCTGTGTTCACATGCCAAAAAGATATTCAACTATTCAACTCTTTACACAATTAGCAAACCTGTCTCCTCATGGGAGGCTAATAAAGCACAACCAATGTATTTACTCAAAGGGAGGTTTAGAAGAGGTTTGTCTGTGTTGTATGAGGAAGGAAGCTCCCAGAACCAGGTTCTTCTATCTAGCACATAAAAGCAAGTTAAGGAATAGAAGAGATTTTTGTTTGCAAAGCAATTAGCCTGTGAAACCTCTCATAAGAAATGTGAAAAGATGTCCTGAGAAACCTGGATGGCTTCTAAGATATCCTCCTGCCATAGGCCAACCACAGAGAGCAGGCAGGGTTGCACCGAGGTAACATCCCTCTGGTGTGATGCAGTAGATGGTGTGTCCAAGATTCATGCTCCTGCAAGACACTTGCCAGAGTTGTCACACAGTGGAGAGCCACCAGGCAGGTCCTACAGATTTCTGAAAGCCAGTGAAAGATTTCCAAGGCAGAAGACACCAGCCTTTCCTCGGGTGCCCTGTGTGTGACAGGGCTGCAGCTGGTCCTACAGCCATCTGGAGAGTGGCCATCATCCATCCATCCATCCATCCTTCCATCCACCCTTTGTGTGGTCACACCATCCGCTGCGTTATGGCAGCGCAGTCCTGCTCCAGCTGTGGGAGCAGGAAACGGTCTCCATAACATGGAACTTCCACTGGTCATTTTGGATGAGAGATGGCTGCACCATGAGCTCTGAGAGCAGTAGAAGTTGTCTGACCACAGCAATGCCTTCTCCTCACATATCCAGAGCAGGAGCTGCTGGATGCTGTCCCCAAAAGGTTTCCAAAGTTTCACATTCCTGCAAGGCCTGACTGTCCCCCTGTGTCCCATCGTTTTGGAGCTCTGGACCTGTTCCCCTTCCCTGTGGCAGGCGATGATGTGGTCTTGGCTGGATCTCACAGAGTGTTTCATATTGCTTCTCTCATTCCTTCCCTGAAGTGATTTTTTAATAGAATCCTCAGCTGAGCTTTGCCAGTCAAGTGGATAAAAAGGGTTTGCTGCCCAAAGGAACAAGCCTATCAAGAGAGGCTCCACACAGTCATACTTTCCCAGCAAAACCGGTCACACTGTGTTGGCTGATCCAGGTCTGGCTTTCCAGCCCTCTGCTAGCAGCCAGAGTGCTACAGGAGGGCTGGAGGTGGCCTGTTCCACGGCACAGGGGCAAGGAGGGACTCTGTGAAAGCTCCGGATCTGCTCAGGATCTCCTCCTTGGCTTTCATTTCCAAGGGTCTGCCCTTTGGTTGCTTGGCAGTGAGTGCAGCCCCGGGGGACACGGATGGGTTTGCACACTACTGGCAGAAGCTCCTTGTCCCACCATGTGGCCATCTGGAGGGATTTCTGACACCCAGCTAGAGGCAGAGGTTACTTTTCCTGCTGTGAAAAACTGCCCCACAGGATGGTTAGCAGCTCATCTGGGTCTTGTCTTCTGCCCTGGTCCCACAAGGAGCCTGCAAGGGCACCTGTCCTGTTGGGGCAACCATGGGAGACTGTTCGGAGGAAGGTCTGTCTTACTAGGGAGAAGTTAGATCTTTGAGGGATAGGGCAGAAGATCCAGGCTTCCTCTGGCATGGCAGGACACAAGGGTCACAAACAGCTATGAAACGTGGTGCGTGCGCTCTGTCAAGCCCCAAGGGCTGCTCAGGCACCGCTTCTGGAGTACAGCACTGTGCTTGCAGCAAAGGGATGGGGAGCAGGTACAGATAGGGTTTCTTCTGGGTTACGCCCAGGGTCCACATGCCCAGGGCCCTGTGCATGTGTTGGGTCCTCGAGACTAACATCACGACATTTATCAAATGCTCCACTATGTGTTATGCTTTGCTGGGGTCTCTGAAAATATAACCCAGCCTGCTTTCTCATCTGCCAGCTGAGAAGACAGGATGTTGGTTGGTTGGTTGGTTTAAAGAGTCACTGGCTATTGCCTAACGAGGGGAAATATGCAAAGAACCTGAGATATAGGAGGTTATGCCAAGTGGTGAATTGGGAAGACAGTTCTCAACCTGAAGCCAGTGTGAAGGCTTCTATGAGAAGGAGCAGAGAGAGTAATGGTGCTGGACACACTAATGCCGTGGAGGGACTGGAACATAAGGCAGGAGATGCTTAACTAACTGATTCGTCTTGGCAGCGCGTACGCTCCTGCTTGTGTTGGTGCAAAAGGTGTCTTAGTAGGAGACACTTCTGAGTCAGTTGTGCTGAAATTTGTGAGAGGCAGCAGGCTTTGCTTGCCCTTTATAAGTAAAGAATATTATAATATATATATTATTATAACAATATAATATAAGTAGTGCCCATTGTATGTAGTGGCTAAAGGTTGAAAAGGAGACTGCTACCTTCAGAAACGTGCCCTGATGCCACGGGACGTCCGCGCCGTGCAGGAGCAGCCAGGTCACGCCGGGCATCTGGTCCTCAGCAGGGCATGAGCCCAGGGCTTGGGTAACTGGCAGTGGCCGTGTTGCCCTCGGAGCGGTCACAGCCACGGGAGCGGCACGCATGTCTGCGTGACATGTGCCCTGGGCGCACGCGAGTGTGGTTGTGCCTGGTGAAACGCCAAAGCGAGCTGGGGCAGGGGCAAGAAGAAGCTTGATGATGTTTTTCCTTTCCAACGCAGAGGTGTTTTCTCAGCATAGATCCGCTATAAGATGGTGGTTAAGTATCTATTTATGGCCTGACCAGCTCCAGTAGCAGCTCGTCGGTTCCTTAGCACATTTCTTTCCTCCCTGTATAGCTTCCTGACCCCCTGGCATGATCCCATCCCTGTTTCGTGTGCACAAACATTGATGCCCACCGAAGGTCTTACCGCACACCTCACTCATCTGTGGTCAAGTTCATGATGTCCTAGGGAACACAGTAAAAGTCCCTTTGTGGATGTGGCGAGTCTGGTTTCCAGTGAGCTCCTTCTGGCTTCCCTGGAAGGAATCCCCTTTCAAACGGCCCCAGGCTGGGGTTACACCACAGGGTTTGCAGCCAGCCTTGTGCTCTGTGTCCTACTGTCTGCGTGGGGAGGGGGCATGTGAACGGGCTGCTTGCCAGCCCCCGGCTTCTCCGCAGCCTGCAGGTTTTCCTCTCCTCTCTTTTTTCAGCCTGTTACTGAGCTCTGTGGGGCTGGGATTACACTCTTAGTGATGGCAAAGCCAGATGATGAGAAGACAGTTTGGCAGCATCTCCATGAGCTTTGCTGGCTGCATCCTTGTTGGGCCAAGGATAGGCCAGTTGCAGGCAGTCGTGCCATAATCCTGGACACAACCAGGATCCCATGAAGCGCTCCAGATGGGCACACACTGCTGTAGCCACCAAACGCAGTTTCTATACCGCAACTTTCCTGACTCCGTGTTCTTAATCTCCCTCCTGCAGCAAGTTCTCCCTAGAAAGTGTTTATTCCCTGCAGGATGGTCCCCCCTGAATTTCTGCCAAGCGTGAGGCAGACTTGGCCGCAACATACGGAGCAGGCCCAGCACTGTGCAGACTGCTGTGCAGGGTTACAAGGAGGAACCCTCTCCCACTTATTTCCAAAGGTGCAAATATGTGGAAAACAGGTTTAGGGTGAGCGCTGGTGCCCTCCACCAGACGGAGGAAAACAGCTACCACAGCAAATCCACAGGTAGGCTCTGAGGTGGAAGCACGGTGAGAAACCTCCCATCCTTAGCTTCGAAACGAGAGGTGGCTCCAAAGGCAAGATCTCCACGTTGGTGATGGTGCCGCTTCGGTGGTATCAGACGGCAGCTGCAGTGCCCTGGGCTGCCTGGCCTTGTCACCGGCGTGAGCGCAGAGACACGAACGTCACCACCGGACGAAGCAGGCGCTGGTGCTTCCTTGGTGCTCAGGCTGACGGCTGCTCATGCAGCGGCTCACGTAGCGGGTGGAGGAGCTCTGCAGGACACGGGCGTCAGGAGAGGAGGGTACGTGTAACACCAGGTATGAAACCCGACGCCGGCAATGCTGCTGTTACGGGACCTGGGCTGCTGCTTCTCCGAATGGAATTGGAGCTGGAAATGCAGATAGCTTTGCGTATCTCCTGTTAACAAAACAGCATGTGGCTCTACACTCGAGACATCGCCCCAGCACACCGTCTCTGACTCGGCCTGACAAGGATTTTAGGCCCGGAGATGGGACTCTTGCTCCTTTGGTACTGTCTGCCTGGCAATGCAACTGGGTCTCAAGGCTACGTCTCTCTCCACATTTCCTTTTCATTCTTTAGGGAAGCAGCTCTAGAATGTTTACACACTGCAAACCGAATGTACAACTCCGACCAAGGAGCCAAAACCGGGTTCAAATGCATGGCAAATTTCTTGGCCATAAAGTCTGGCATGCATCACAGAGGCCCTGTCTGTGTACAGATCCACCTGGCATTTGTCATAATTTCAAATCATGTCTTAAATATATATAGATGATGATGCCAATTTTTTGTTCATATCGGACACAGCTGTCATTAGATTTGTTATTAAAAGGGGATTCTTGATCATGCCATTAAAAGCCTGTCTACCTTTTCATTGGAGTCTTCTCCCATTTATTGGGGGCCACCATGGGAAGCAGAAGAACCACGTGAACAGGTGGCAAGAGGGCTTGTTACGATGGAGCCTGGTGGTGGTTCCTGCCCATCTGATTCCTTCCTGGCTCTTCCAACCACGAATCCTGAGGTGAGAGGCTGGTGTGTTCCTGGAAATGGTAAATGGCTGCTAGATACGGTGAGAGGTCTGAGAAGGCCCTGAGCAACCTGACCAAAATGGGCCCTGCTTTGGGGAGGGGTACACTCTGTTTTCCTAGGTTATCATGACTCTTCCATCTTTCTTGCACCTTCCTCCTCTGCGCTGCGGTGAGTGTGTTGGACCCGCCTCCGTGCAGCGTGGCAGGCTGAGGAGGGCCATCCATGGGCACGTCTAGGAAGGCTGGACGTGGCGGCTCTGAGAGCAAGGCACTTCCATGCCCTCTGCCATGCCGGGCTGTGGGGCCGCAGCCAGAGGCCTCATGCTGTCTCCTCCCTGGGTTCTCCCCTTTGTCGAGTCATTTATGGACCCGTTTTTCTCTCTTTTCATCTCACCGGTGCTGCTGGGAAGGGCTGCTCTAGCCAGGCAATAATTCAGTCCAAAGTGTTAGCCAGGGAGAAGTCTTTTTGCCCCTGTTTTATTGAGAGGAGGGCAAACCCACACTTCCCCTTTACTCAAGGAAAGGAAGATCTATGAGCTCTGAACACCCCTGCACTCAGCCAGGGAGCAGATGAGCAGGCAGCTCCTCAGCAGGGGACCCTGCTGTAGCCCCGTCCTCACCAACCGACGGTCCCGTAGGGTCCAAGCAAACACAGCGGGCAGAGCCAAGTGCTGGTAACAGGGTCTGCACATTTTTATGGCAGTCAGGCATAACTGAAGGGAGGAATTTCAGAATCTGCAGCTTTTGTGGAGGAGGAAAATGCAATCTCAGCACCAGCACACAGCAGACTAGTCTGCCCTCCAGCTGATGTGCAGCGGAAGGAAGGAAGGAAGGAAGGAAGGAAGGAAGGAAGGAAGGAAGGAAGGAAGGAAGGAAGGAAGGAAGGGAGGGAG
>JAWLRI010000200.1:206706-218047 GCA_034781795.1 Crypturellus tataupa | reverse complement strand
AGACGACTGCAGGAGAAAAATGTACATAGGTAAAGTAAAAAAGTCAGTTCTTGGGTTTTGATGTGCAAACAGGAGCCAGGGACTCAGCCTGCTGTCACCATAGAGTTAGAGTTAGTCCTGAGCCTACGTAGGCAAGCAGCAGGGCACGGTGGGTCACACCGCTTGCACAGCCAGCACACGTGTTGGACATTAACTAAATCTGGTAACTAGTTAAATGCATGTGTTAAATGATTTTAAATGAGCTAAACTAGTTAAATGAATACATCTAGGTTGGAAAAAGAATTGCAATCCACTAACATACATTTTGAGCAATTTCAGAATGAATTGGAGCCCCAGGAGTTGCTGGGCTTTGAGATATAACTGCATTTCTGATGGGTAGGCTAGAGCTGTTCTGAGGCTTAAATATGTAAAGCAGAATCAATGAGCATTTTTATTCCTTGTTCTTAGAAGAGTAGTGGTGAAGAAAAGCAATTTGCCCTTTAGTTTAACTTCAGCTTAAACTATAACTCTGCAGGCACAGGGTTGCTGGTGCCCCCCTCATTCCTATTTCCTTCTCGTCCGCTTGTCCCGAGATGTTCAGAGCAAAGATGGGGGCACCGTGTTAGTTAAATGTGAGCAGCTGAGAAGAGCAAAGACCTCCTAAGGTCCCGGTGTGGCTTCCATTGCTTGAGGAACTGATGCAGTTCTGCTCAGATCACAGCACGTGATATCCAGGTGATGCTCCGCTGGGCCACCCAGTTGCGACAAGAGGTTGCCTGGGAAAGGCTTTCTGAGGCATCCTCATCTCTCCTGTGCATGCTCAGCCCGCAAAGTGGTTGTTTAGGCTTTAAATGGGCAACAACAGGGCTCACCGCATGCTGCACCACTCCCAAACAAATCTGTTGTGTGATGGTCCAGGGAGAGTCATTCCCAGGGTCTGTGCCTACCCAGAGCACTTGCAGCAGGTTGCCCGTGTCTTGTGTCTTGCTCTGGCGAGGGAGCTCATAAAGGGACCTCAAGTCCTGCAGGCTGCTCACACAGTCTACCCTGGTCTCATCCCTTGTCCTGTGCTTGCCTGCTGTGGAACCGGGAACCATCCGTCTTGTCCTGAAGTATTGGTCTCTGTTCCAGCAAGGTCTCTACTGGGCATGAAGGAGGTTGTGCAGCTCCTGGCAGTTTTAACAGGCTGGGGAATGTGGAGCTGCCACATCAATGATTTTTGTTATGGTCCATCCCAGGACTATGCTTATCTAAGACAAAGCTGGTCACAGCACCTAAGGCTGTGGATGGTGCGTGGCAGCCCCACACCAGAAACGATGGTGCTTCAACAGAGAGCTTCCCATGGCCTTCTTCCCTACCGTGAGTCTCCTGCTCAAAAAACAAAACAGGAGGGCTCTAAAAAAATGCTGCCAAAAAGAGAAGGTACCTTGTGCTGCGTCCACTTGATATGGATGGGCTTTGTGCACTCATGATGATTTATTTGGCTCTACCCCAAACGTAGAGTGTCACCGTGGGAATATCAACCTTTCAGCAAGGTCGCAAAGTCCAAGGAAGCGGCTGTACAAAAAGCCGTGTGAAGTCGAGCTCCAAGGACAGGGACCACTCCAAGCTCATGTAGCTGCTCCCTGGTACTTAGCTGCTTTGAATGAGCAAACTCCACAGAAAAAAAAAATGAAATTTGAAGATCTCTTGCTGGACATTGGTGGCTTTGGCCAATTCCAGATCTCGATTTTGCTTCTCCTCTGCTTCCCAAGAATCAACCTGCCCATGCATTTCCTGCTGCACAATTTTCTTGCTGCTACTCCCTCTCATCACTGTGCAATTCCACACCAAGAGGCATTTGTGAACTTCACCACAGAGGAGCTTCTACTCATCAGCATCCCCCGGGAGCCTGACGGCACCTTCAGGTCCTGTGAGATGTTCTCACAGCCTCAGTTTTCCCTCCTGCTCAATTCCTCTCTGCAACCAGAAAATGACTCGATTATTGAGCATTGCAAGCACGGATGGGTCTATGACCACTCGCAGTTTGCCTCCACCATAGCCACCCAGGTAATCTCTTGCCTTTGATCTGGGTGAAAACGAAATTAGCTCACTGTCCTGAGGAGCAGATGGGAGCTCTCTCCTAAGTGGACAGAATCAGAGGGGAATCTTTGCATTTTAATCATCACTTGAAATTACCTGTTTCGAGAGGATGACTTTGGAAGCTCTCCAAAGATGAGAATTAGAACCCAATATTTCTCATTATGAGCATCTCAGTTTTCCCAGGTGGAGAGAGAATGGGACAGAGGGTGAGACGGGTTCATGGGGTTTTCTGTTTTGGGCCACACAGCATCTGCACATGATTGCAAATCCCTGTAAGGATTTCATGTGAGCACGAGTGGCCTTTCTGATTTTCCAAAGACTTTTGTAATTCCTATTCCCTTGGCTGCACCTCTTCGCCGATTCCTCCTCTTCACCCTAGGATTTCTGTGCCTTTCTTCTCAGAAAACAAGGACAGGGAAGCCCAGTAGTAAGTGCTCATCAAGCCTATCAGCTGCTGTCCGTGGAGCCAGAGCAGGGTGAGGGCTTTGTCACATCAGGACCCCAACACACACTTTCCTTGTCTTGGAAGATGTTTCGCAGGCTTAGGAGACTCTCAGTCCAGTTCTAAGAGGTTACACATCAAAAAAACATGCTCTTTGCAGCCTCCCTCTGAGACCCAGCATGCTGCCTGGTCGTAACTTCGGGCCTGCCCCAGGTGCCTGCGGGTCAAACATTAACCGCCAGCCAGGGCTGTCTGACAGCGAAGCCTCTGGGAGTTAATACTTTACCTACAGGTTGTGATTTTCCTTCCATTGAAGGTGGCCCAACGCACAGGGGATCCGGGGGAAAGGGACAATTCAGGCAAAGCGGGGTCGGAAATGAGACCGGCACTGCTACTGCTTCAAGATGTTTTCCAAGCCCAAACCTCAAATTAGAGCTGGTGCCACTTCTCCATGATCTGACCATCCTCAGGTCTGCATCACGTTTCTGCACCGTATCGAGGAGAAAGGGGCAAAGTGTCCTTGGGGGAGAAGGCTCAAATTCTGCCTGGCTTTGTCACAGACACCATGAGGCTGGTGGATGATTAGCGTAAGTGTTGCCGAGTTATGCAGATACAGAAAATTAACTTCACCAGGGAGGACGGCAATGATTAACAACATTTGCGCCTCCAAGAAAGTAAGATGATGCTCATTAATTTATTGAAGGAATATGTCTAGACCGATCAGAAAAATAAAATGATCAGTGTGTATCGGGAACAACTATTTGGTCTGACCACTCCTCCACCCTCCTCCTTCTCAGCACAGAGCTTCAGAGCTGTCACGATGGGACTAAGTAACTGGGAGGCTTCTGAGTTTTGTGAGGCTTTGGCAGTGCCCTATGCGCAGTTTAGTTTGGGGTCCTACCTTTCACTCAGTCACGCTTGGTAGAGATAAGTTTGAGCTTGGAAAGCAGTTGATTGCTGAGGGAAGGGGTAGAAGGTGGCACAGGCTGGGCTGGGCACTCGGAGTTTACTTGGCCTGTGTTTCAGTGGGACCTGGTGTGTGAGCAGCGTGGACTGAACCAAGCGACTGCGACGTTCTTCTTCATCGGTGTCACGGTGGGGGCTGTGATCTTTGGACACCTTTCAGACAGGTTTGACATTTTTCAGGCTGTTCCCCTTCCTCCCTTCACAGCTCTGGGCTTCGGTTTTGTGATAAAACCTTCACAAACTGGCGGCCTTCACAAACAGGGGATAACTGGAGAGGCGGGGAAAGAAAGATATTTGTGAAGCGAAAATTGAGCAGTGAAAACTAGACTGAATCTTACAGAAAAGCTACACGGAGACCATATGTTAGGTGCAGTCCCTACCTGCTCTGTGGAGCAGCCTGTCGGGAGGCCACCAGAAAAGGCCCCCGCTGGAGTAATCTGCACTGC
Source organism: Crypturellus tataupa (assembly GCA_034781795.1). Classification (NCBI taxonomy): domain Eukaryota; kingdom Metazoa; phylum Chordata; class Aves; order Tinamiformes; family Tinamidae; genus Crypturellus; species Crypturellus tataupa. The sequence continues at coordinate 214,132 of JAWLRI010000200.1, read as the reverse complement.
AGCAGTGACGATGCGGCTCTGGTCAACAAAGCACCCAAAAATCCACTGGCTTTGAGGAAGAGTTCAGAAAAGGAGACCTGTCTATAACAGAGAAAGCTAGTTAAGGCAAACCCAAAACAACCCACCAAGCGTTAAATCTTTGAAAGTTATATGGAAATTGGTTTAGGACACCCAAACAAGGGGCCTGGAGTAAATGTACACCATATCTGAGAAAGAGTCTCAAGAAAGCAAAACCTGGCTCTGTCTTTCCTAGAGAGGCAGAGACAAGAAAGTTTTAAGAGTCCAGGAAGTTCTAAGCAGGGTGGCATTCCTCCGGAAAGAGCTCGGGAATTCCCAGAAGGAAAATGGGAATGATTCCTGTTGGTCTCGTTGAAAGTTAAAATGTGACAGGATAAGCCAAAAGAGTCAAACAACTCAGAAAGTGCAGAAATTAAGAAATTGGGGGGGTTGTTTTGTTTTGCACCCAGCAACTTGGCGCTGAAGACTAGTGCTGCTGCATGCATGTCTCTGTACATATATCAATATTCTTGTACGAGTACCTGAGGTAGCTGGCTGGTTTTCAAACTATGATGTGCCTCGGTGCGTATCTAAAAAGATTCTCAGTTGGAGGAAAAGAAATTCAGAGTCAGGAAAAGCAGCAGGGTAAATAAGGCAGGGGAGCGTATCTCTGCTAGAGCCAAAGGTACCGTACTACCTACAGAAGCTATGCTGACTCCTCCACTATTTGCTTATCCACGTATGTCTGAACTCTGAATCTTAACCTGACTTTTACCCATTTTATCAAGTAGTAGTGCCAGAACTATGAGACCTCAGATATGCCCCACATCTCCCCTAAGGCCTCTTATAAGTTGATGTCCCACTTGCCACCTTCCTTTTCTCTCATAGAGAGGCACTAAGAGGTCCCACTTCATTGAGAAAAAAGTAATTTAGATGCTTCATCCTTTGATTCTCTAGTGCCAGGGTGTGAAAACCAACATGGCATTTTGTTACAGTTCATCTTGCTATTTGTTCTAAACCATTTCTACAAACACATACATTATCTTTTTATTTATCACTATGCTTCTGTGATTTACTCCTTTTATTCTATTTTTTTACACTTAATCTTTCAGCAGTTGGGCTCTTCCCTCTCTCTCTCTTTGAAGGTGACTTCAACCCCACCCCTCGTAGCAGCCTTCCTGTAGCCGGCAATTCAATCCTGCTGCCTTTCCAGTTTTCCCTACCAGGTGGCCGCATTTGCTAAGAGACTCTGGTGATGAATCCGTAAATCGCTGTCCTGCATCCTGCAGCGAAACTGATGTTGTGACATGCTCCTATATATAGGGTATATATAAAAAATATATATATTTATATATACCCTATATATAGGGTATATATAAAAAAAAATCTTTAAAAAAATGTATCTCCTTTCTATTGTGAGCCAGATACGGTGTTGGTGGGTCAGGTCACTGAGTGTTCACTCATCATTTGCCTAGTGAGAGCCCCAGAGCCGAACTGGGCCACAGTTCCAGTCCCCAACCCTGGTACTTGCGGCAGGTACGGCCGGAAAGCCCTGCTGCTGCTTTCGCTGCTCTGCTCGCTCATGTTCGGGATGCTGAGCGCCGCCTCCGTCTCCTATGCCATGCTGGCCGCCACGCGGACCCTCACCGGCGCGGCCCTCAGCGGCATCTCACTCATCGTGCTGCCCTTGGGTGCGTACGTGCGGCTCGGCGGGTGCCTGCAGCCCAAACCCCTTCGCAGACCCCCTTTTTAGACCCCTTCGCAATCTAAACTGTAATAACCGTATTACCTGATTTCAGTTAAGGATCATCAGTAATAACAATAAAACAAAGACAAACGTGCTTACCCCTTTCCTCTGATACTTCTCACCCTTCAAGGACACTTCGGGCAATGCATCAACATGCCCATGTCTTCAGCGGGAGGAGGACGGTCTCTCCGTCAGGACATGTTTCTTCCTTCCCAGCCTTGGCTTTGCTTGGGCTTGGTTTTTCTATGCTCCAAATCCATGTGCACACTCCATGTATTTTTCAAAAGGGAGGGAAAAGCACCACAAAAAGCAAAATCAAACCTAAGGGGGGAAAAAAGTAATAATATAACTAAAACTCTTCTGGCTTTACACACCTATGGAATCTGGGTGGCTTCCATAGGTAAGTCAGTTATATCTTAATATATTTATTTAACCTGGAGTGACAGCTACACAGAGAAACTGTACAGGCAAGATATAATTATAGGGGAAATGGATGAGTTGGATGGAGAAAATCATTTGAACGTTACTGCATGGAATTTTAAAAGTGTCACATCAGATGCTTTTAGCACCGTGATGCTTATTATTCTGTGCAGTGTTTCTTCTTTTAAGGTTGTATTTTAGTCGCTTGCAACTTTGCTGGCGGCTCACTCTTTTGATGGAGTTTTTAAATGCGGCAAACATCAGCCAAGACCTTTTCCCGGGTGTCCCAGCTGAGCGTCGCGGCCCTCTTGCAGGGATGGAGTGGGTGGACGTGCAGCACCGCACCCTCTCCGGGATCCTCACGAGCATCTTCTGGAGCATCGGGAACATGCTGCTCGCCATGGTCGCGTATCTGGTGCGGGACTGGCGCTGGCTCTTGGTGGCCGTAACCGGGCCCTGTCTCCTGAGCATCGTCTGCCTGTGGTGAGTAGGTAAACGTGCCCACGGGACTGCTGGTGGCGGGAGCAGGGAGCGATTTTCCAGGCATAGCAGCTCTGGAAAACTGGGGTGTCTCAAGTTTCATCCTCCCAACAACCAAATTCCATTCACTTTTGAGAGCTTTTTTCTTTTTTTCCCCTAGGACAACCAACTATACTATACTATAACTACATACTACAACATAACTATAAAAACTGAGTCTTGGGAAATATTGCAATTCGTAGACACATTTGGGCCCATTCCTTTCCATGACAGCTGTGGGGTTTTTCTCTTTTGTTTATGTTAGCGCCTTTCACAGAGACCAATTATCCCTGAAGTTATACTGCAGTCTGATCAGTATTTAAGTACCCAAAAGGACAGTGGTCGCAGCACAATTAAAACTCCCTGAAGTACAGAGTCAAAATCTAATTTAGCACATTCTAGGAATATTGGTGACACTACGTTATAATTCAATTGAGGTATCGGGCAACCACAGGACATAATATTATACCCCGGAGATGATGACAATGGGTGCAAAATGCACCCATTTATTATCACCAACTGGATCAAAGTGCAAGCTCCTGTGACTGAAGACTTTGCAGAAGTCCCCTGCGGCAAATGACAGGGGGTTTAGCAGAAACTTTGCCCACATGATTCCTTCAAGGCTTCATCTGTTTTCCCCTGGAAACAGCAAAGCAGCAACCAGAGGAGCAGCAGCAGCAGCTCAGAGGATGACTGTAGCCTCCACACTCCTCCTCTGCCTGGAGAGCAGCAGATTTACCCTTCTCTCCCTTCGCTCAGGGGACAGATTTGGGTGGTGGGAGGTAGGTGTGGGCTGCTCTACCGCGACACCCATGGGGTATCCCCACTGCTGCCTCTCTGGGGCTCAGCACCCTGTGGACCCACAGCCCTCCAGGCTGGCTGCACTGTGTATATATGTGTGTGTATGTTTGTGTGTGTGCATTTATATATAAATAAATAGATAAAAGTCGTTGTTGGCCAGCTGAAGCCCCACACGGAAGAGCCTCTCTCTTTGGCCAGGGCTGTGGGGGTTGGCTGGACAACACTGAGTGCCAACGGGCTGCTGCCTTCCCTCCCTGTACCAGGTGGGTCCCAGAGTCGGCCCGCTGGCTCATAGCCAAGGGCAACGTGAAACAGGCTCACAGGCATCTGCTTCGATGTGCGAGGGTGAACGGGAGGAAGGACTTCACCATCTCGATGGAGGTGAGAGCCCGAAGACCCAGACACGCATCTTTCTTCTCCTGTTTTCTCTATTTTGCTTCTCTGATGCCCAAAACCACTCACAACCATCCCTAAAGAGAAGGTGAGCTCAGCTTAGCTCACATGAGGTCAGAGCTTCCCCCGCACTAGAAGGAGCTTTTCTTCATTTGCTGCTGCCATGACAAACCTCACTGCACTGGATGCTGGTCTGAACATCCAGCGAGAGAGAAGCACCGCCTGGAAAAATAAGGCAGAGGCCTCATTGCCATAACAGAGGGCAGGACATCCAGGCTCATGAGCAACTTACGCTTTTGTCATCACAGGTGGTCAGTGTTAACTGTCCTACTGAGATGTGACAGTGGCAGGTAAGAGAGCAGAACTGGCCACCCTTGACTCTGCTAGCGCCACAATCACTGTTGTGAGGAGATCATCCTTGCTGTGTGGGGTATTTCAGGTAGAAGGAGGTCTTTAAAAAAAAAAAAAAAAGAGAGAGAGAGAATCTATATAAACACACAAGATGACTTGCCTGTGAAAATGTCTGACCAGAGAATTGCAATGGGTGTGTGTGGAAAAATAAATAATAAGACAGTGTTGGAGCAGGGAATGCCAGGAGCCCGAGCCTGTCCAAGGCTCCCTGTTGAGACCCTAGACGTGCAGCGGCTGGACTATTTCCTTCTTCTCTCCACCTTTCTCAGGCCCTCAGGAGGATGACCACAGAGAAGTCAGGGCACAGTTACTCCTACCTCAGCCTCTTCAGGACACCGGTCCTGCGCAAGATCTCTCTCTGCTCTGGCGCTGTGTGGTAAGCAGGGTCACTCCATGGGGGGGATTTGTCCTCCCTTTCCCGGCTCGATTTCCCTCTCATCTCCACACACTCCTTGCAGGTTCGGTGTTGCCTTCTCTTATTATGGCATGAGCATGAATCTGACTGGTTTTGGACTCGACATGTATCTCTCCCAATTTGTTTTTGGCATCATTGAGATCCCAGCTAAGCTGATCATGTACGTGCTGGTGAACCGAGTTGGACGACGCCAGAGTCAGGCGTGGACCCTCATACTGACCGGGCTGTGCATAGGAGCCAACATCATCATCCCCAAGTGTGAGACCCTTGTCTGCTCTCTGCGGTAGTTGCTAAGGAGACCTCCATTCAGTGCACTGCTAGAGGAGAAAGGGAGATCTTCCTCACAGGCGGCTCTCTACAGAGATGCTGACGAGGACAACAGGGGGACAAGGTTGCTCCTGTGGGCCAGCCCTAATGTCTGGTGGCAACAGCCAGTCTCCAGTCACTGCAAAGCGGGCTAGCCAGGGTTTGGTGATAGTCAGATTAAGTGTCCATCTTACAGTGTCCCAGGGAAGGTGTTGGGACCCCTCCTTTCACCAGTTCAACTCCTACTTGGTTAACAGTTTGCCACTGGATTTATTCCTCCAGGCTCCAGACGCAGCAGTCCCACGACTATGTAACTCCCTACCTTGCCTTTAGGACCTCCGAATCTTCTCCTCTGTTCCACATGAGGCCACATAAGCCTCTTTTTAGAGCTGTTTTTTGACCACTGCCTTCTCATCCCTCCCAGCTTTCACCTCCCTGCGCTCTGTAGTAGCCATCATGGGCAAAGGCTTCTCTGAGGCTGCATTCACCACAGTCTTCTTGTACACCTCCGAGCTCTACCCCACCGTACTGAGGTAAGAGATGCTGCTCACCTGAGCCCACAGCCAGACCCGCTTAAAGGGAGACGTACTGAAAGGGGGAAAAGAAGACAGCTCATGTAGAAGACTTTCAGGTAATGGTGACGTTTCAGTTGCAGCAGGGTTTGGGATATTGCTGAGGCTCGTGGAGGGAATTACCTTCCACTGGGCTGCTGCATACAGGGAACGATGCATATTTAAAGCATAGGAGGCACATTGCTCTGGGACCTTTCTTCTCAGATAGGCTGGTGTTTTTTATGCACTGAACGATGTTGACAGGTAAAGGCAAAAATATGCTCTCTTTTTGCCACACATTTTCTGCAAATGCACAAGCAGGTCCTGCAATCCCATTTCAAGTGCAGAACGCCATTCTGTTACTGCAAATTAATGAGCAGAGTAGGTCCCGGGTCTACTTTCGGGCACCTCTCCAAGTTCTCCTCAGTTATAGCTACAGCAGGACCAAGGATGCTCACAGGAGTCTCTGTGCTGGCTGCCTCTCTGGAAGCACCTAGTTTGTTCTCAGCACACGAGAAGATGTACTAGGGCACAGGCAGAAAATACAGGGTTTTAGATATTTAAAGTGGAAACAACTTCAGAGTAGTTATTTTTAGTGCAGAACTTCAGCTTCTGCATAATCACAGTAAATCTGTTTTCCACAGCAGATATTCTTGTTATTTGGGAAGTATCACTTTGTGATGGGGAAAAAAAAAGGGGGGAAAAAAAAAGCCTAGAAAAAAAAGTCAAGAAAAAGCCTGGAGGGGGGAAGCCTTAGCACATATAGAAGTGTAGGAGCAGAGGGCCCCGGATCTGGCACGAAAGCAGCAGCCAGTGCTTGCGGCAGCGCCCTCCCTTTGCAGGCAGAGCGGGATGGGCTACACGTCCTTCGTGGCCCGCCTCGGCGGCGCCCTGGCCCCACTGGTGTTTCTGCTCGACGGCGTGTGGTCATCTCTGCCGGAGGCGACGTACTGCTGCGTGGCGGCGTGCTGCGGCTCCGCGGCCTTCCTGCTCCCGGAGACGCTGCACGCGCGCCTGCCCGAGGGCATCGAGGACGTCGAGGGCACGCGGTGAGGCAGCCGCGGCCTCCCCGGGTGGGCTTCCCGGGTCTACTGCCATCATTCCAACGCGCTTGCTCTCCTTCCAGGGTGAAGGAGCCACTGCAAAACGCTGCTCTCGAAGGCACGCCGTTACAGGCCCAGCCCAAGTGAGGGCCTACGTGGGATGGCCACCGAGACCACAGAGGACTGCAAAACTGAGCCAAATTCTGACCTTTCAATAAAAAATAAATAAAAGAAAAAATATATTTAAAAAAGTCTTTGCTGTCCTATAGTCTCTTTCTTCAGAGGTCTCTGGGTTCAGAACTGGCAATTGCAGGGCTGGTGGCTGATCCCAAGGCCTGGGCAGTTCTCGGGGTCCCGTGTGGATCTGAGAGTCTCCCGGGTGGCTCCTGTTGCCTCTGGAGCTCCATGTGCTGCAGGGATCAAGGGCCGCGGCTGGCCTGGCCCCACCGGTGGCAGGGGGAGAGGCCTCCTTCTTTCACCACGCACAGCAGCCACAGAAAGGGCTTCCCCGGGGAAACCACGGCTGCGGGCACCTCTCGCAACACTTGCCTCAATAAAAAGACACCCGTAAGTTTGCAACTCCAGAACGGACCGCGCTTCTCGTGAGGGAAAAGGGGGACGAGCTCAGCACGCGAGGCCCACGCACGCCGCGAGGACCGAGGCCGTGAGGAGCCCACGCTGAGTCCCCACGGGCCCCCCAGGTCCCCACGGGCCCCCCAGGTCCCCCAGGGCTCCCCGCTCCTCCCGAGGCCGCCCCGATCCCGGGGACACCCCGGCGCTTCCCGCCGCCGCCACCGTCGCCTGGCGACGACGCCGTCGCCCC
>JAWLRI010000200.1:190553-205392 GCA_034781795.1 Crypturellus tataupa | reverse complement strand
GGCGCGACTTGCCCGGCGCGCACATCGAGTCCTTCAACTACGCCATCAGCGAGGGCGTCTACCGCGCCGTGCAGGTGCGGGGAGCGGGGACGGAGCGGGAGGCTGGGGGCCCTCTGGGCGGGAGCGAGTCAGGGAGGCCGGCGGGGATGTGCGTAAGCGTGATCAGCTTTTTGTGTTCTTTCCCAGGATCTCCACCCGGTGGAGTTCGCCCTCAGAGGCGAGCGGGTCTCGCTGGCCATGGTCGGGATTTCCATCTCTCCCCCGATGGTGCCGAAGGGGACCATCTGCCAGGACATGAAGGTCTACCCGGCGGAGTGCAGGGGCCTGCGGAGCACCTACCGGGGGAAAGTAACCGTAAGTGGAGAGGGGAAGGGGCCGGGGATCATAGTGAGCGGAATGCTCCGGGTTTTGTGTTTCCGAATAAGGAGATTCCTCCACATTCTGGCTGAAGAGCAGGACAAAGGGAGGGGGGAGACTGAGCGGAGCCCTGAGTGAGTGGGACAAAAGAGCATCTGCCAAGAGTTGGGGGCCTTTACAAATAAGGGAGACAAGGGAATTCCCCCACATTCTTCAGCAAGGGGGACAGAGGAGTTGGGTGACCTTAGGTGAGAACAGATGGAGGGAGGCAGGAGTTTAGTATAGGCAGGCTGGGAAGGCTGTAACTTCTGAGTGCCTTGGCCAATGGGGAAAAGAAGAAGGCGTCCCTCGGTCAGGAAATTAGGATAAAAGGGGGGCTGCATCCTCCAGCAATTTGAGAGACCTCACAGGCATGTGCCCAGTGGACTCTCCTATTATTCAAATAAAGTTTTGGGTCTCCTCTGTCACCTTTTTGGACCTTCGGTTCTTGACAGTGAGATTTTTCCGCACAGTAGGGAGCCCGCCGTTCTTTTCCAGGGTCTTCTACATACTGTGCTGTTACACAATATTGTAGACAAAAATCTTGTCTAAACGTAATAGTAGGGCATTCACAGATTCTTCACGGACTCTTTATATATATATATAAATTTTTAATATATATATTTATAAATATATTTTTATTTGTATATGTATACATATAACAAATTGATTCACTCTTTCTTTCCTAACTTCATTTGTTTATTTGCTTTTTGAATCTCTGTGTTTGACAGTCACAGCACATGTTGTGCCTTATGTGGGAAAGTATTGCACTGTGCTTGGATTAGTTGTCCCATTCCCTGCTTTGCACAGTAGGAATTGGGGAATAATCATTCCCTGTTTGCTTTCACTGTGCTAATCTTAAGCAGATCCTTCTGGATCTCGCTTTTCTAAGCTTCTAGCAACTCCTTACACAGAAGCCACTGGAACCTCTGGTCATGCTGGAGACTAGAACTGTGCAGAGGATTCAGTGTAGAGTGCACCAGGGATTGAGCAAGGCATGGTGACATTACTTTTCCCTTTTCTGGTAATTCCCAAAACTTGTTTACTCTTTTGAGTTGGTGTTTTCATATTGTAATGACAAAGTTTCTTTCCTGAGTGGCAGTAGCTCCTTTAGAGCCCATCATTCTGCATATAAGATGAAGATTTTCTTTTCTACTATGCATTTTATCACCTTACAGACAAGTGATCCTCTCTGTTACATCTTATTATGGTAAATAAATTACTTTCTTAAGCAAACTATTTTCCTTCTTGCTTTTAAAATCACTTATGAACACATTTTAAATAGACAATCCTAAAATCTTTGGAATCTTAGGGAAAAGCTCTGTAGGCCTCTACTGTTGATCTCCTCCCATTGAGCATTTACAATGTTCTTCCACTTTTTCTAGAAGTTTCTTTTCATAGGTCTAGATTTATCTGATTTCTGTCTGCAAACCAGACGGTTCTTTTCCAGAACGTAATATTTATCGCTAAATCTGTTAATTCTGCTTTTTTAATAATTATGATTATTATCATGTTTTGTCTACAGTGATAGAAGTTTGCTTATTGTGGTTTTATTAGGTACACAATATTAATATAGTAGAAAAGAAAGCAGGCAACTTAATTTGCTTAATCCTTTGTGTTGTGTTGTTTTAGGCTGACATCGTCTGGTCGGTGAATGACATTCCACAAGGGACCATTAAACAGCCGCTGGGGTATATTCCAATCATGGTGAAGTCTAAATTGTGCAACCTCTATAATTTTTCTGCTCAAGAGCTCATCCAGCACCACGAGGAAGAAGAGGTAAGTGTATTTTTGTGAAATGAGAAAATCTGTGCTGTGTATGAGTAATGTGTAAAACCTGCTTTCCTTTAAAGGACTTTAGCTAGGACATTTCTATTATATAAATTTTCTACAGCTGCCAGTAGTTGAGACCATGTAGCTGAGAGTGAACATGCTAAACATAATAGCCAATGGTGGCAAGTGCAGCGTTTCCAGACACAGTGCTCAGATATATTCTGAACTGTGTAATGCAAGTTTTGTTGTTTTGTTTTCTTTTCTTTTTTCATCATGAAAAGATGGATTATGAGTTTATAAGCACACAACAAGCCTTTTTCTTTTCTGCCAGGAAATGGGAGGCTACTTTATAATTAATGGCTTAGAAAAAGTTGTTAGGATGTTGATCATGCCCAGAAGGAATTTCCCTCTTGCCATGACAAGACACAAGTGGAAAAACAGAGGCCCTGGTTTCACAGAGTACGGTAAGCTGAAGAATTTCTATTAGCAACTTTCAGGTAACTACTGGAGGACAACCAGGAGTGACTGACTGTAACTGATATTTTGATAGATTGTTTTGGTGCAGCTCTGGCAAAATATTTATATTTTGAGGTTGGTTTTACTACACAGAAAAATAAAGGATCAATAACACCGTAATGGTGCAAGCATGAGGCATGTTCTTTTCTTTTGGAAGTTGTGCGAACTGTCTACTGAGCAAGAAAACTGTTCTCAACCTTGCAGTAAATGAAACCTTTTGTTACGCAGAAGATACAGCTAAAGCTGTAGTTTTAGTAAAGATCAGCATAAACTGCTGAAGTCATTTAACTGAATTTGGTTTTTTTGCATTTCAAGGTGGCAGATTTTATCTGCGTAAAGCAGATTAGATGGACTCTTGGGTGCCCTGCAGCTTTCTCACTCAGTAAAGCAAGTTTAAAAATCAGCCCAGTCATATCAGCTGTATTTCTAAACTCAGAAGTTACCATCTGCTGATCTGACTGAAATGTGTAGTTGCACAGGAGTAAGTTTGGAGGCAGTGCCAGGTTAAACAGTTCCCATTCATTTCATTTTTTCTTTGGCCTGTAGTGAACCGGACATTGTAGGGGCAAGAGACACCGCCTCAAAGGTACCATCCTACCACAGAGATATGAAATTTGAGCCAGAGTGAATTTAGGAGAAGTTCTTGTTATATTGCTGTTATATTAACCTAAAATTATAGGCAGGACAGTTGAGACTTGGGGCTTTCCCTGTCTTAAAACCCTTATGCATTTTCTGAGCCTCTCAGTAAGTATGCCAGCTACCCTGTAGGCATATGGCCGTTAAAAACTGATTTGAGCTGACGTATTTATTTGAGATGGACAACTAATTTCTGCCTAGTGTTCTAAACCATGAAATGCCTAGGTTTTTATAATGAAATCTGTAACTTGTACTTGTTTGGGTATGTCACAGCAATGTGGTCATTTGGCTTGGTACAGCTCACCTCGCTCTTTGTTTGTGTTATTTTTTTTTGCAGGAGTAGTATTGCACTGTGTTAAGGATGAGCACACTGCAATAAATATGAACCTTCACTACTTGGAAAATGGTTGTGTGATGTTGAACTTCATTTTTCAGAAAGAGTTGTTTTTTCTGCCTTTGGGGTTTGCTCTGAAGGTAAATAAACTATGCTTGTGCTTTCTGTGTTGAGCAAAGATAGACGTTTTGCTAAACATTTGTTTTCTTTGAGTAATGATTAAGTAGCTAATTCCATACAAGGTATTTTCAGTGATCCTTCCTGTCTCATCTGAAGAACTAGAGACCAAACCAAGCCTGTGCATATAATGCGTAGTTGCAGCAGAGCAATTGTTTCATTGCTCCTGGCTGCTAAGTGGACTGCAAGATTAACTCTTGGAAGAGCTTAGAATATTCCACATGATGTAAAAGATTTCAAAATTTTTTTTTTTTTTTGTTCTTCAAAAGAATGATTCATGCAGAATAAGGAACAGTTCAGTCAGTCTCAATCATGGCTGAAGTGTTGACTGAATGATCTGTTAATCAGATCAGTCAGGCTGACCAATCTAAATGTAAGATGGTGAACTGTCTCTTTTGAGGGGGGAAAAAAATCTGTTTCTTGTTGGAGCTGTAAGGAATTAAGGATTGGAAGATAAAAAACAGATTGGTCTGGGTACTGTGGATGGATTTAAAATTATTTTTCAGACAGCAGGCAGAAGTTTGACTCCATCCAAATATTGAAATTTCTGTCTTTTATATAGAGAAGTAATTTACTTAAAGATGAGTGAATATTGTCAGTAGATACAGAAGTTATTGGTGGGCAAGGTAATCACCTTCCCCTTGATTTAAAGAAATGATTTGGAAACTTATAAAACAAAGAACTAAGAATACTGGGTTTAAGAGTGAGCTTTAGTAAATGCTGAAGTGGAAGAGAATTCATTCTCAAACAGAATCTCTTTTTGAATTGCATGAGCATAATAAGTAGCTTGAGACAACAGTCAATTTATGACTGTTAGTGAGCTTATTTTATAAAAATATAAGAGGATATTACCTAAACAGAAGAAGCCCATTTGGCTTTTTTTAGGGGGAGGGATTCACACTTGTCTTCCCCAGGGGTGTCAGTAGGTTGGACCATCATTAGGGTGTGCAGAGCCCTGTGCTTCCCTTGAATTGCAGCTGCACAGCAGCTTTACACTTAGTATGGTGGAAGGGTATTTCTAGAGGAGTGAAAATCTGAATCAATGCAGTGATTTGCCCCTGCTCCTTTATTAGAGCCAGACATTGCTGCAATAGTTTTGTTTCCTGACTTGATACATTTCTGTCTTTCAGGCACTAGTTAATTTCTCAGACTACCAGATATTTGAAGAACTGGTCAAAGAGAAGGAAGATGACACCTTTTATGTGAACTGCATCGCTGAGATGATGAGAACAGTATTGGATGCAGGCTGCCTTACACAGCAAAATGTCCTTGATTACCTGGGAAGGAGCTTCCGAGTAAAACTTAACCTTCCTGAGTGGTACAGCAATGAGCAGGCCGCGGATTTCCTTTTGAAGTGTGTATGCATTTAGGAGTGTGTGACTCACTTTATTATTTCAAAACTATAGGTGACTTTTAAGAAAGCTGCTATGTTGTATCAAATTGTATTTGTTATGGGTTTCCCCGTGTGCTTATAAAATGACAGATGGTTTTCACAAGACTTCGTGATATTAATGATAATCTATATCTGATATTCAGAAATAGGCTTTCTACAGACTGATATGAGCATCCACAAAATAGATCTATCTCCTTTCAGGAGATCTTACCATTTTCTTATTTAGATATAATTTTATGGGATATTTAATGAAAACTGATAAATATTCCAGATGAAGAAAGAGAAGAGCAGACAGAATGAGGTCTGTGACTGATGGAGGTTCAATTTGTTGAAAGGAGATCCTGCGGTTTGCAGCACTTAATATCAGCTGTTTTGTGCAGTCATTGACCACTATTAGGAGAATTGCATTTATTTTTTACATAGTAGGAACAAAGTGATGCTTTAAAATCCCATTTTTTCCATGGAAAAAGTTGGGTAGCAATGGAAGGACTAGCTTTGAGACTGTTAGAGCATGACAAGTGTTTAAACTATATATTTTTTTTCCGGTGAACTGTGTGTTTGTTCTTTGACATCTTAGTAAGCTTTTAAAATGGATCATTTGTGATTCCCAGGGTTTTTTAAATACTTGTAAATAGGAAGCGGTCAGATGACTGGAAATATCAAGGCAGCCTGCCTGTGTTTGCCTGTCTGCATTGCATACATAAACCACCTACACGTGAAGGTGTCTAATGTGTATAAACTAACCTTGGTGTATTCCTGATAAAACCAGTTTCTTGTAACAACAAGATGGTCATTTCTCTATTCAATCTCTCTCTCGTGAAATTTTCACATAATATTAAGGATGACTGGGAAGGCTTTTGTCTTGTTTTGTTTTTTTTTTTTAGCTAAAGAATTTGGTCTGAGATTATTTATGACGAGCTTGAAAAACAGCTGGTATGAAAGAATGGTGTTAATTGTCCTTTTCCTCTTTCTGCAGCAAGTGTATCTGCATCCACTTGACAAACAGAACCGAAAAATTCTACCTGCTTTGTATGATGACCCGCAAGCTGCACGCCTTTGCCAAAGGGGAGTGTATGGAGGATAACCCAGACAGTCTGATGAATCAAGAAGTGCTTACCCCAGGACAGCTTTTCCTTATGTTCTTAAAGGTGAGATCTTGAGAGATTTAAAGCAGACAACTTGGCTGTCACACTAGTACAATAGCATACTAAATTTGCTAAATAAAAGACCATATAAATTCTGAAAGAAATGGCCTCAGAGCCTTCTGGAACAAATGAAAGTGCCCCATACAAGGTGCAAGTCTGGGGGAAAAGGAATATCTTATCCTTCTAGTATTCAAAGAGGGCTTGGGGGCAACATGCTTCTGTTGCATCAAGTGATATATTGGTGGTAAAGCAGTTGATCTGCCTCATTGTGGACTTGCTGCTCTTTCATGTGTGCAAGAAAATACTCTGCCTTTGCTTTTAGGAAAAGTTTGAGTAAACCATGAAAAACATTGTGAAGTAGTAGTGATCTCCAAGGAAAGATATTTCCCTGAGTTACCAGCTAACTCATTCTTAACAGCATCATGTTTCACCTGTTTAGCCAAAATCTTCCCTAGCTTTGTTTTGTTGAAAGTCTAATAAAACTTCCACTATCTGAGGTTTCTCAGTGACTTAGAAATAAAATTAAATGTGTTTTCTGTGAAGCATTTCAGTACTACTTGGACCTGCTACCAGAAAACACGAAAGGCTGGATATGCATTTTGCTGGTAGTTCTGTGTTGGTATGATACTGGGAATATTCTGGTAGGATGAAGGCAGTGTAAGAAATAAGGTTGAAAAAAAAATACTAAGTCACTTGAAACTGTCCATCCTGTTGATTTCAAAGAATTTCTGTCCTGTAAACTTAACAAGAAATGTGAAGTTCTAGTTTGATACATTGTTTTCCTATTTTTAAAAAAAATCTCTCACTCTCAAACCATAGGAGAGGCTTGAAAGCTGGTTGCATTCTGTTAGATTTGTTTTGGAGAAGAGAACAGAAAAGGCAGATATCAGTATAAATACAGACAACTTGATGAAGGCTTTCGGCCTGGCAGCGGACTTTACTAAGCCATTTGAGTATCTGCTTGCGACTGGTAACCTGCGATCTAAAACTGGTAAATCTTCAGGCTAAGAAAGCCTTTTTTTTTTTTTTCCTTCTGTTGGTAATAAGAATGAGAGGGGAAAAAAGTACAGAAAACTGAAAGTACTTAACTGAAAGTAACTGTTTTTATGTAGGCAATATACTCTGTAAATGAATTTAGGGAGGTAGTAGTTGGGGGAAGAGGATTGTTAAGAGAAAAAGGTGAGATTTTTACACAAATGTAGGTTTACTGCATGGTGCAACATAACATTCCTTTTTAGAATTGCAACTCTACCCAGATAAATGAACCTAAATTAAGAATCAGCCAAATCATCAAATGTTTTCATTTGTTCTCTCAAAGGTTATTTCTTCTTAGGTACAACTTAAGACAGAAATGTTTTTCACAGTTGCACCATCTGTCATGTGAGTTCAAAAAGAGAGAAACTGCACTTAAACTGTAAATTTCAGATTATGTGATGCTTCCTTAAGCCATCTAGTGTGATGAAGTAATTGGCTGTCTACCAGAAACACTCATTTGAGTGCAAAAGTTCTTAAAAATATCTTGGATGATAGGCACAAGTTCCCAGATTTTTTTACTGAGCAGATGGGAGTGACTTAATTTTTTAAAAAGGAATTGGATTTTAAACCACAGTTTGAAACTTAAAGTCCCTTGGCCACTATAGTTCACTGAGACTCTTGAGTACCTCTGTGTCTGGAATGGTGTGAGCATCTCTATGTCTTGTAAGTAAAAAAATGTTAAAATGACATATAGCTTTGATAAGTATAGGATAACATGCTGACCCACATTGGTTTTTTTTGTTTGTTTTTCTCCAAGGCTTGGGCATGCTCCAGGACAGCGGTTTGTGCGTGGTTGGAGACAAGCTGAATTTTGTTCGCTACCTTTCCCACTTTCGCTGCGTACACAGGGGCTCAGCATTTTCCCAGATGAGAACTACAACTGTGCGCAAACTCCTGCCCGAATCCTGGGGATTCCTGTGCCCCGTGGACACCCCAGATGGAGAGCCCTGTGGTCTCATGAACCACATGACAGCTGTGTGTGAAATAGTCACAGAGATGGTGTCTGTGATAGACCTTCCACCTTTGATGTGTTCTCTAGGTATGTTTTACTAGCTCGATCACTTCGTAAAACAGTCGTCTTATTCATTTTTTGTCCTTTAAACCCATTTCTGTGAAATGTTCTCTGAGTACTGTAATCACTGCAAATTAGTAAAATCAGAAACTGAAATTGAGGCAAACCTGCTTTTATTGTACTTCTGTCTAATGGCAAGTAACCATTAAACTTATGCTTGCATATGTAAGCATAATGTAAGTAGCTTGGAAACTTCTGCTTGTGTTTATTAAGTGTTAAAACTTTTTGGAGAATGCAGTGTTCAAAATGTGCCTCAAGGCTGTATTCTGTAGAGTGAAAATGTTCACCTAAACCCCAGGGAAGAGCACAGTGCAAGCAAAGATATCGGCAGAAACAGTCACTTCTTTAATGTTACGGGTGACTGCTGAATTAAATTATAGCTAATTATTGTGGTAGTCAGATTGTTTCATCCAGAAAAGTAAGGACAGGGGAAGTGCCTTATTTAGGTTGTGAATATTTGACATTTTCCATTAACCTACATCTCTGCCTTTTTTATTTTTGTGCAATGGTATAAATTGTTTTGAATGCCTTGAAATGCTTTTTGGTGCACTTAAGGCTTCTTGTGGAAATAACTTCCCTGTTTCCTTTGCTTTTCTGGCTGTTCCTCCTCTCCCAGGTGTCACTCCCATTGACGGGACTCCGAGCAAGCCTTACACAGAGTGTTACCGAGTTGTGCTGGACGGCTCTGTGGTGGGCTGGGTAGAGCAGGACCTGGCTCCACAGATTGCAGAAACCCTCCGGCGTTTCAAGGTTGTCTTGTTTAAAGCGTGATGAATCTCAAGATACACTAGTCAAAAATACACGCTTGGGACCTTTCTGTTGTTGTTTAACTTCCACGTGTTACTGATTTTTTCCACTAACTCTGTAAGTTACGTATGGTTGGATGGTGTTATTGGAGTGAGCAATTCAGTTTGTCCGTACACTTGGTCTCTTAGTTTGTCAACTATTGTTACAAACATCTTTTTTTTTTTTTTCTCTTTTTCTTGAAAGATTTAAGATAGAGATGTTCTGATGTTCTGTCACTCCTTGGTGAAGATCTTTGTAAAATATTTTTAAAAATCTATTCTTCTCCATTTTATATTGTAACTATATTTGTAGCTGGTATTTTCACTGTGGGAGTTGAATGCAGGTTAACTAAAACCGTGCTGACTTGTGTTTCTAAGCTGATATTTCTCTGTGCCAACAGATAACACAAGAGAAGAGATTTCCTGCACGGGCAGAAGTGGTTCTTATCCCCAAGACAGGAAAACCTAGCCTGTTCCCTGGGTTATTCATTTTTACTACCCCTTGTCGGATGGTGCGGCCTGTCAGAAATCTGTCCTATGGAAGGAAGGAATGGATTGGTACCCTAGAACAGGTAGAGCGTGTGTGTTTGCTTTGCAGTGCTGTCTGTTGCCAAGGTGTCTTGCATAAAAAATGGTATCTTCCAAAATACTTGTGAAAGGAACTGAGGAGGAGGCATGGAAGTTTGAGTCAAAGAGCTAAACTAGGTGACAAAGGGGGCTTGTAGTTATCTCCATATTCTTTCCTTGCATGTTTCTTTACATGTGAACTATAGGTATCTTTTGGATCACTGAAATCTCTTAGTTTTAACTTAGTGAAGCTTTTGAGGAGGGTTGTTGCTGTCGTGTGTGTTAGGTCTTGGTGATTCACTTAAAGTGGGAGATATGAAGCAATGTGTTCTAGCAGTTTCCTGCTCTGCAAGTTGCTTTCCCTGTGATGGGCAGTTTGACAGTTGTCTGATATTTTTCTTGACTGCTAATACAGCAAGGGGCAGACAAAAATCACAGCCATAAAAGTGGGCGAGTAGACATGCAAGGCAGCTTTGTTTTGCTTTCCTCCCCTTAAAAGAACAAGGCAAATAGGCAGCATCTGTTTTGACTCTCACAGATATTCATGAACGTCGCAACCATGGAGTCGGAGGTTGTGCCCGGAGTGACCACTCACCAGGAGCTCTTCCCTCACAGCATCCTGAGTGTGGTGGCCAACCTCATCCCCTTCTCCGACCACAACCAAAGTCCTCGAAACATGTACCAGTGCCAGATGGGTACGTTCTGGAGCAGCTAACGCTGCAAGTCCCCAGGCAAGGGGAAAGGGAAGAAATCTGTCCTGTATCTGTTTCAGTGTGTCTCTTTATACTCCAGAATAGCAGCTCTCCTGCCAGCAGTTGTCTCAAAAAGTAAATTAAATCAAGTGTATCATCCTGACAGCCCTCCAGTGAGCATTTCTGAGTTGCTGCCCTGATGCTTGCTTGTTTTTTTCTTGGTGGGGGGAGCGAGTGATTTGGAGGGTTGAAGCTTGCTTTGATTCATAGTTGTTGACCATACAAACAAGGGGAGGGGAACCACCCCGTTGCAACTTTATAGTGGTTTTAATATCTGATAACTGCACTGCTGACAGTCCTCTTCTCCCTGGGGGTGAGGTAGGTTGGCCTATTTCTAACTGGTTGCTGGCGTAGATGCTCTGCAGTAGCATGGGGCCTCTTTGCTGTCTTTTCAGTGACTGACTGTGCTATCTTGACTCTGCAACTTTGAGACCATCTGTTGCAGGATAGTAATAACAGCAGTCAGAAAAGTGGCCTTGAAACACTACCATTTTTCCTTTTTTTTTTCCAATGTCACTAGGTTCAAAATTTCTCTTTTCTCTGCCAGTATATTTATACTGCAACAAATGCTTTTTTGGTGCTGCGTATGTAAATTTTGCTTCACTATGTGAAACGTTCAACAAGATACATTTGGGGTTTTTGAAATTTCTGTAAGAGGCACAAAACTGCAAATATTCTTTATTTAGTGATTGAAAATAAGTTGAATATTGAGGTTTGTAGAAACAAGTTTTGTAGCAGGATTTAGGGCAATTGTTAAATTCCAAGGATTAAAAAGGCTGACAAAATTCCCCTGTGTTTCCAGCTTTGTTTTTAACAAAATACCTGAAGGATGAATCACTGATTACCTTTGAGCTGATCCTAAGTACAGCTTGATTTCCTTCTTTATAGGAAAGCAAACCATGGGATTTCCAGTTTATAACTACAAGGACCGCTCTGATAACAAGCTGTACCACCTTCACACCCCCCAGAGCCCCCTGGTGAGGCCCAGCATGTATGATTACTATGACATGGACAGCTATCCGATTGGAACCAATTCTGTCGTGGCTGTCATCTCCTACAGTGGCTATGATATGGAAGATGCTATGGTAAGGAGCCAAAACGTTGAATCTTGCTGCTCTGTAGAGCAATGGGATGTAGGAAACTATGAAGAGCAGAATCTGGCTGAGGGGAGCCCATTTCTGCTACTACACAGGCCCTGTTAGGGAAGGTAAAGGAATGTAACTAGTATATGCCCAAAGCAGGTAGTGCAAGAGATGATGAGAATAGAGCAGAGCCCCTTTGTGCAAGGTGGTAGGCTTCCAGAAATTGGAAAAAATAGGAGCTGCAGGATGTTGTTTGCGTCTGTAGGAACGCTGACTTCCTGGGAGGTTTAGTTTAGGAAGGGGATGTTACAAATGCAGAAGGGAAAACATTTCTATGTTGAAGTTATGAGCAAATCTCTTTTTTATTTTTTCTCCCTTCCTTTTTAGATTGTGAACAAATCTTCCTGGGAGAGAGGATTTGCTTATGGAAGTGTTATCAAGGTGGAGAGCATTGACCTTTCCCTTAAAGCCAGCAGGGGAAGTGATAACTTAGTCTTTGGTGTCAAGCCTGGTGATGTGAACCTCGCAGAGAAGTTGGATGCTGACGGACTGCCTTACGTTGGCTCCATCCTGCAGCCAGGGGACCCATTCTACAGCTTCATGAACATCAGCACAGGGGAAGCCTTCACTGTGCACTATCAGTAAGTGCAGCTAAATAACAGCCAACTTTTGGTGATGGTCTGTACCTTGTTTACATTTGGACATTGCAAAGGAATAGCTGTAAACCAGGTACAGCCCTGCAAAAAAAAATGTAGTCATAAAGAGAAGGGGAAAAAGTCTCGCACCGAATTTGAGCAAAGTCTTTGTATTTCTTAACTGCTCTCCAAACGGGCAGGTGGCTTGTGCTGAAAGCTTCACAAGAGAAACTTTTCGCTGCTTGTCACTGAACAGAGGAGCCTCTTGGCAAAGGCTGTGTTAGCTCCTCCCTTCATGCTTTGAGCTTTCCTCCCTACTTTGCTCTGAGCCCAATTCTTCATTTTAATATTTCACCAAGACAGTGAATTTACTGATAGGCAGAGCCTTCTTTAGAGCAAAAGAAATTGGCACTGGGATTCTACTTGTCAGATGACTGTACAGATGTACTAGGTTAATTTAATTATTTATTTATTATGGATAACACTTGTTTCCCTGAAAATCAAGTCTCTGTTTCTAGTATTTAAAAATGGCAAACCAAAACTATGTAGGTGACACCTGTGTGTTGCTTTCTAGCTCTATTTCTTCAGCAGTCTGATTTCCCTCACTCCTGAATAGTATTTTCTCTGGAAATGCAGTGATCCCCAGCAGTCCCACATTGTTTTATGTGACTTGCAAAGCAATTTTATTTTCCTTCAGTTCTTTTTCCGAGCTTAAAAACATCACTAGCCCACCTGCAACTTTTGCTGTGATCCTTTCCCCACAGGAACAAGGAAATTGGCATCGTAGACAACATCAGGTTGTGCAGCAATGACCGCGGCACTGGGAAGTTCAAGAAAGTTTGCATCACCGTGAGAGTGCCCCGAAATCCAACTGTAGGAGACAAGTTTGCCAGCCGCCATGGGCAAAAAGGCATCCTGAGCCAGCTCTGGCCAGTGGAGGATATGCCCTTCACGGAGAACGGGATGGTTCCGGACATCCTTTTCAACCCTCACGGGTTTCCCTCGCGCATGACCATCGGGATGTTAATTGAGAGCATGGCAGGGAAGTCCGCGGCGCTGCACGGTGTCTGCTACGATGCCACTCCGTTCACCTTCACGGAAAAGAACTCGGCTTTGAAATACTTTGGGGAGACCTTGCAGAGCGCAGGGTACAATTTCTTCGGGACTGAAAAGATGTACAGCGGAGTGAGTGGCCTGGAGCTGGAGGTGGGCATCTTCGTGGGAGTGGTGTATTATCAGCGCCTGCGCCACATGGTCTCAGACAAGTTCCAGGTGAGGACAACGGGGCCCCGAGACAGCGTCACCAACCAGCCCATCAAAGGCAGGAACGTGGAAGGCGGCATTCGCTTTGGTGAGATGGAGCGCGACGCCCTGCTCGCCCACGGCACGTCTTTCTTGCTGCAGGACCGTCTCTTCAACTGCTCCGACGGCTCCGTAGCCTACGTGTGCACGAGCTGCGGGAGCATGACGTCCCCCGTGCTCGAGCAGCCTCCGCCTTCCTCCTCGGTGGCCAGCAACAGGCGATACTCGTGCACCGTCTGCGGCGAGGCTGACAGCATCGACGTCGTCCCCGTCCCGCACGTCTTCCGCTACTTCGTGGCCGAGCTGGCAGCCATGAACATAAAAACGACCCTCAACGTGGAGTAGCTCTGCCAGCGCGGGCACCTGCTGCGAGTCCTGCCTCCTCCACTGGAGGCTGTTGAGCGTTAACACAGTTCTCGGGTTCTTCAAACGGTTGTGAGGTTAGTTCGATACTGCGTTGGGACGGGGCACGCTGCAGAGCTGCGGGGCCAGAAGGGAGGCGCCGGCGAAGTCCGTTCAGCCTTCGTAAAGGAGCGCGGGCTCCTGCGCCGCGGAGCCTGGAGCCCCCGCGGCGCCCTCGCTGCTCTCGCGAGGCTGCTGGCTGGAGAGCGGCGGGGCCTCTTGTTGCTCCTGCGCACAGGCTGCAGCTGTGAAGATGCACAAAACAGCATGAAGTGAATGCTGGAAAGGGACAAAGCAAGATTCTTTTTTTTTTTTAAGAGAAAGCAATTTGCAAACCCAATGCCTTAATGATGGTTACGTGCTGAAGTGATTGGACCTGCCCTATCTTTTTTATTTTGCCACGTGCGCCTCGGACGGTGGTCGGAGGCCGCGAGGCGCTAGCTGCAGCTCCAGAGGTCCCAGCCTGCCAGGAGGCCGCAGCGGGATCCCGAGGCGCGTCTGATCCCGGCGCGGGCCGCGGCGGCGAGCCCGGCGCGTGGCCCCGCTGCCGGCGCCCCTTTCCCTTCGATTTAAGAAGAGGGGGGGCCTCTCCCTCGGGCTCCCCCATCCAGGGGTGCGTGCGGCGGGAGGTGCCCGCAGGGTCCTGCGGAGCAGCCCTGGCCCCGGCAGGCGCCCCGGCCTCGTGCTCCTTGTCCCCTCTCCCGCGGGGAGCAGCGGGAGACTTTTGTACGCGGTGTTCAGAGTTTTCTATGTTTCTACAGCTATATACATATATATATATATATAAGAGTTCGGTTTAGAGCTGTCCCGGGCGCGATGTTGCCGCGGGGGCAGGGG
>JAWLRI010000200.1:170887-183726 GCA_034781795.1 Crypturellus tataupa | reverse complement strand
AGCACCGCGGCGCGTCCCGGCCGCAGGCACGTGCAGCCCTGCCCAAACGCGCTCGGGCGTCGGAGCTGGAGCAACAGGGCTAGCGGCGTCCGCCCGCCGTGGCGTCCGTGTGGCCCGCGCCGCGGGAGGACGAGGCCTGCGGCCTCAGCGCCCGTACGCTGGGCAGCACCGCGCGGCTCGTGGGCGGTAGTGACAGAGCCGGGAGCAACCTGCAGCACAAGGCGGCTGCGTGCGGCGGGCACCAGCCCTGCGCTTCGCCTCCGGCTGCTGCCAGCTGCACCTGCAGGCACGGGGCGGCGCCGAGGCAGCCACTTCTGCTCTGCGATCTTGATATCGCTTTCTCAGCACGGGCCCAGCCGCAGCACACGTGCAGGAGCAGCAGCGGCTGCCAGCGCCGTCCTCGCTGAGGGCTGAGGAGGGGAGGAGGCCGCCATGGGGTCCTGTCCTGCCACGAGCACCTCCCAGAGAAACGAGTGCCCACGGAGCGGTGGTCTCTACTCCAGCCCTGTTCCTAGACGCCCCACTTCCTCCAGGACAGCGGTTTCTTTGCACAACCCAGCCCTTCCCAGGGGTTCAAAGGGCCCTTTCCTGAGGGCTGTGGTGAGCCAAGGCCCAAAGTGCCACGCTGACCATGCCGAGGCAGGAGCTGGACTAGAAACCTGTGTGTTTATTTACAAAGTCCACATCACGCCCAGGCTGGCTGCGGCAGCAGCACTCCCTGTTCCTCCACGCTCTGGCCACCATCCCCTCATTGGGGACTAACGCCCCGATAAGGGACAACCTCCAGCACCCTTCTCCTGCTGCCCAGCTTGGTACCGCCCCATTTGGGCCTTGCTCTCACATAGAGGCCCTGTCAGCTATTCCCACATTCCCGGCTTCCCACATGCTGGGTGGGAAGCTTCCAAGCACCCGTGAGGAGCTCCCCTGGGTGCGAGGGGGTGACAGAGGTCCCACCACCACACAGAGCACCGCTGCAGAGCACGGCGACTCGCTCAGCCAGGCACGAGAGAGGCTCTAGGAGCGACAGGAGGAAGGTGACCGTTTCTGTCTCACGTCTCCTGCATCCTGAAGAGAGTTTCATCTCTTCCCCTCTTGGCTCTGCTGCAGCTTTAGCAGGCAGCAAACTTCTGCTGGATGACTCTGTACCTGAGCAGCTCCTGCTCAGAGACGGAGGGCTGCAGCCTCGCGGCAGCCTGCAAGAAGTCCTCCATGGTCAGCACCAGAGCAGAACTCTCTGTATCAAGGCCTGCACGAGAGAGAGGAAGAGCAAGCTCAGAGCAAAGAGCAGGGCATGTCCCAAGGGCCCCCGCTCCAGCCTGCTCTTATTTGCCAACAGGCTGGGAGTCACAGGTCCCTCTGCCCGTTCCCCAGCGGCCAAGCACCACAGAGAAAGATGACCCCGTGCACAGCGACTGCCTGCCAGCAGCATCCAGCCCAGTGCTTAGATACGCTCCAAAAACTCTTCTTTTCCGGCCAAATTTCTGTGGCAGCAGCGACTATCCCTTCTGCAGGGCAGCTGCAACATACGGGATGAGCTGGGGCCAGGCTCTCACCTTCCTCAATCCATTCCACCTTGCGCTTGACAGCGCTCATCATGGCATCCGAGCACAGCGCGTAGATGTCTGCTCCTGTCAGCCGAGCAGGGCATTTTTCTAGGATGCTGGGGAGACTCACAGAAGGATCCAATTTAAACCTGCAGAGAAAAATAACAACAGGTGTGAGAGCCACAGAGGAGAGAAAAAAAAGGAGGGAGAGGGACGGAGGGAGAGGGACTGGGAGAACTGTGTCAGACAGTGACTGGACAGGAGGAACTGGAGACTAGAGTCATGCTCTATGGTGTTCTGTGTGAAAAGAAAAAGAAAAAAAAAAACACAAAAAGAAAAAAAATACCAACACAAAAACACCGAAAAAAACCTTTCCTTTTTTTTTTTTTTTTTTTTTTTTATATGGCCAATTCCTGTTTGAGACATCCCTGCAGCAAGGTCCTATTCCCTGCTGAGCAGGATCAAAAGCAGCTCTCTACTCTGGCTCAGGGAAATTAAGTGCTCTCCACACCTGGAAACAGCCTGCAGCCAGGGCTGAATGAGAACACATTTAATTACTGCTGGTATAAACCACCTCGACACTGAGCCACCCCGCAAGAGCCACGACGCAGACGCCGTGCCGGAGGGCGCTGCTGCCAAACCGCATGGCGTGGAAAGGTGCTCGTGACCAGCCTCTCCTCCCGGGTTATCCTTGCAGGGAGGAGCAGTCCCAGCGCCCCGGCTTACAAGTGCCTGTTGAAGCAGATCTGCTGCTGACCCGACTGTCCTTGGGGGTTCCTCCATACAGAGCTACCTGTGCACTTGCTCCTGGAAACTGTAAGAAATGTGTAGGAAGCCTTGCGGGAGCCCAGTGGGGACTCCTGCTACGCTAGTGCCCTGCAGCCTCAACACACCGAGAGGAGCTGGCTGAGCTCCCCAAGTAGAAAATATGGGAACAGTGACTCGAGAACTCTACCAGCTCCTCCAGCCTTCACACTCAAGGGTCTGAGATGCTCCCATCGTGCAGAAAACCTACCCTTGTCCTGCCCTTCCTACTGGCTGCCTGACAGCGACTTGCGTGTTCTCTGGGGCCAGACAGGAGGCCAAGTTGGAGCAGCCCACTTGTGAGTGCCAGGAAGGCCACACACAGCCCATTGCAGGGCTGCAGGAAGACAAGGTCACTCACTTCCTGGTGACAGCACTCAGCACCTGCAGCTGCGACTCCCGGTCTTCGTTGATGCCCACGTAGACCAACTTGTCAAATCTGTCAGCAGAGAGAAGAGACAGTCAAAGAAATGCCAAGATAAACTTCTCTCCAGGGCCCACCCTGTGCACTAGAAACCTTTTGCTGTCAGAGTGAGGATGACACCAGGATGTGGGGAAGCAGCTGGCACACTGGCGGTCAGGGCAGCTCTTCAGAGGGACCTCACCCCGCTCTCCAGGCTGGAGAAATGGGCTCACAGGAACCTCGTGAGATCCAACAAGGGCAAGTTCCACCCCAGCATGGACTAACTGCAGACATCGGGACTGCAGCTGTGCTCAGTTCAGATCGCTGCTGCCTGAGCAACTCTAGGGAAGTACCCTGCAGCGAGGAAGAGCAGCACGCAACACACCTCCCCGGCCGGAGCAGCGACGGGTCCAGGAGGTCGGGCCTGTTTGTAGCTCCGATGACAAACACCCCTCGGGTGGAATGAAGTCCATCAAGCTCAGCCAGGAGCTGGGAGACAACTCTGCAAGGAATGAGAGGAGACACAATGAGGCCTCGGCAAATTGCCCACTACGGCACTCAGCCACTCACAGGTCCCTGTCTTGACTTCCAGCTCTTACCTTTCTTCTTTGGAATTCCCTTCCTACAGCTACTCACATCTCTGAGGGAAGCCAGTGATCATGTAGGCTCATTGCAAAGAGAGTGCAACCCCCTTGTACCAAGAGGGCCCTGAAGGCCTCTCCTTGGCCCTAAACCCTTCCAGGATGGCTGCACGTGCTTACCCGGGCTTACCCGGGACACCAGCAACAAGAACCAAACATAGGCAGGTGCGTACGGCCGTGCCTTGAATTCCCTGACACTAACCTCCCTGCTACGTGGGTCTGCGCTTTCAGTCCCTGCCGGGGATGCTGCCAGCCAGCGAGTGGTGCAAGCCCCAAATCCAGGTGGCTGCTGCAGTGACCTCAGAGCGTCACGCAGACCTCCTGGCATGGGGATGGCTCCCCCAGGTTCTGGGGACACTTTGGGCCCACACCTAAAAAACTCCTGCCAGCTGTGCTGCTTTGTGCATGCAGATGGACGCCGGGGTGCACGGCATTACTCCAAAACCCTCTGTTCTGCAGAAATCCTCATGGATAGAGATGAGGACTGGACATGAGCTCAGCAAAAGACACCCGGAGGAACCTGCCTTGTTTCTGGGTGTATCCAAGCTGCATAAACTTTACTTCAACCAGAGGCAGCTGAAAAGTTTCCCAATATGGGGAAACAGCAGCTAATGGGAGGGAAGCAAGGCAGGAGCACGAAGCATGACCTTGGAAAGGCCAAAGGGAACAGCTAGCAGCCACAGAAGCTATTGGAGGGGGCCCCGTCTTAACCAAATGTTTGCACAACAGGCTTGGGCAATCAGGGATCTGCTGCAATGCAAACAACAGTACTGGTGGCCTCAGGGAGGAGACAGGCTGTGCAGGGGAGCTGAAGGGAGCAAAGAGGAACAGCAGGAGAGCGGAGATGGACTCTGTCTCACTAGGCCATCCCATGCTCCCCCGGCTCAGCCAAGGACATCTGCTCTGCTAAGGATGCTCTGTGCTATCTTACCTGTCCATAACACCCCCTGAATCTCCACTCTGCCCACGATTCGGGGCCAGGGAATCCAGTTCATCAAAGAAGATAATGCAGGGAGCAGCTGCTCGGGCTCTGGCAAACACTGGGAGGAAAGAGAGAGCACGCAGGAGGTGAGAGCACTGAGGCAGCAGTTGAGAACACCGGGACCCATGAAGTCACCAGCACAGAGGAACTGTGACCAGCCGCATCCCACTTCACCAATAATTATTGCTCCCGCTTAAAGGGCTCGGCCAAATCAGGGGCTCCCACAAGGGCAGCACCTCACATGATTGCTCCCAAGGCTTGAATTGGGTTTCAGAGGGGCAATCAGCAATGCCGAGGACAAGAGCAGCAGGAGCAGAGAGGGCAGCAGCAGTGGCTGCAGCAAGGCAGAGAAGAAAGTGGGTGCAGGAGACAGTTGGGTTTGCACCCTCAGTGGCAGCTATGAGGAAGAGCTGGGGAACAGGGGGGTTAACTAGGACCTCCTTCCCTCCAGCACCCAAGAAAAGTCCCCATCTCCCACCATGCCAGGTGCAGGGCGCTTGGGCTCACCGTTGCGCACGTTCTCCTCACTTTGCCCAACGTACATGTTGATGAGCTCTGGCCCTTTCACGCTACAGGGCAGGGAGAAAAGACAACGGTTAGAGGAGAACTGTGAGCTGCCAGGAGAAAGTCACTCTGACCACACGATATCCCAGCTTTTCACCTGAGGAAGGTCATGGTGCACGTGGTTGCCACAGCTTTTGCCAGTAAGGTCTTCCCTGTCCCAGGAGGACCATAAAGCAGCAGGCCAGAACGACACAGACCCAGTGACAGCAGCTCTGGGTGATCCAGCGGCAACTGGATAGTGTCCAGGATCTCCTTCTTCACCTCTTGGAGCCCACCAACGTCCTGCCAGGACACAGAGGGGATCTGCACGAGAGAGAGTCCCTCTCAGCACTTCTTCTTGAGCCTGTTCAGCTCTTGCTCGAGTGGGGCATCAGTCTCCCGGTGCTCCTGCTATCGTCAGCTGCATCCAGCCTGCAGCAGGTCAGCCCTGCACCGCACTGCCTGACCATCCTGTCACGAGATCTCCCAGTGTGCGCAGCCACCCTCTCCCACACTCTGCCGTGGGGCAATGAGCTGCACAGCTCATGTTCTGCTGCCGTAAGATTGCACAGGGGCACTGACCCCCCAGTGACAGAGCCTGAGCCATCAGGATCTCTGTCCTGGCAGGATGTGGAGGACAGATGTCCTGCACAGACAGAAAAAATGTCTGCTTTTGAGGAAGGGAATAGAGCACCAACACCCAAAAAAAGTTTACAAGAAAGCGTGGAGGGGGCCAGCTGCAAAGAAAGAAGAAAGCAAAGGCAGCAAACCTGCAAGGGGTGAGCGACCGCCACTTTTTTTTTTTTCTGCTTAATCAAACATTCTCAGAGGATGCTGGTCTGCTCAAAACCTAGAAATAGCAGGAACCTCGGAGTCTGCATGATGTATCTCTCCAGAGAGCAAAAGCAGCTCCCTTGGGAGCATGCAGAGAAAGCAAAGGCTGAATGCAGCTCCCCACAGCTGTTGGCCGGGTGTGGAGCAGGTGTCAGCATGACCAAGGAGTTTAAAAATAGGCCAGAGCAGAATTCCTTCCCTCGCAGCCAATTTGGTTCTCATTCCTTCACTACGTGAGATTACTCCAGCTGTCCAGCAAGTTCTCCAGGAAAATCAGGCCAGACAAGATGAGTACTTCCAGAAAGAAACCTTTTAAAGCAAAAGGTCACAGGCCGTGTTTCTTTGGTGTTAATGAATAGAAGAGGTACCTTCTTACTCACACTCTTGCTTATGCTTCCTCTCCAGAAAAAAAAAGCTCTATAAACATCAACATGGGAGATGGAAAAAATGCAAAAAAAAAAAATCTGATTTCAAAGGAGAATAGCAGAAATCCAGAATGTGCTGAAAGTACTGCTAGAAATCAGAGGTTTGATATCATTTCTTTTCAGGATACTTAGGCTGACAATCCTTTTAATGACAAACAAATGTGGGACTAACAAGAAAATACAAGCGGGGATTTGAAAGTTATGTATGTGAGAGTATCCAGGAACCTGCTAATGGACTTTCTGAAGTGCAGCCAACTACTAAGGAATCGATAAATGATTGTTAAGATACCAGCAAAATTAGCTCCCATTCACGCAGCTCACTGCAGAGCAGACTTCATGGTTATTTTTACTACAGTAAACTTAGCAAACATGCCTCAAAGCACAGCTCATTGCAGCCCCTAGTAAGTTAATGAATTGATTAACAGTCCCAGAGAAGCACCTGGATGATGACACCAGGAAGGTGACACCTTCCCGGGACAAGACTACAAATGTTTTTTTGGGGGGAAGATGCCAGGATAGCTCCTCCAAGGCCAGCACTTCCCACCCTGCACCGAGCTGACTGGACTGGAGGGTGTGGAGAAGGGGTTCACATCGTCTCACTTGGTCCCAACACCACTTTACCCAGCAAATGCTGTTTCGCTGGCTCAAAGCTGCATCATGCCCCTCCTTGAGGAGCTGACCCAACTGGTTTTCCCTCACACCCTTTTTCCGTTTCCCTAAGGAATTCCCAGCTCTTCAAACTGCCCAGCTGTCAGACGAGCCTGCAGCAGCTCTAGCAGTAGCCAAGGCCACGGATCAAATTTAAGGCCTCTCATGAATGTGTGGAAATTCCTCCACCAGCGTGTCCCCAGCCTCTCTATTCCTACATTGTGGCTGGCTGGAGAGACCTGACCAAGCAGCCAGTCCACCAGTCGCCTCTACTCCTTGAGGGGCCTGGCACTGCGAGCACACTAGCTAATTAAACAGTCTCCAATTAGAGCTGCAAGTGCCTCCCTGCCCAGACTTAAGGTCAACAGTGGGGAAAAAAAACACTAGTGGGGGAAGACCACAGCAGGATTATTCTCCAAAGTGGGGGATGTGAGAGGACAGGCAATGTGTTAGAGCAGAGCCCAGGTCTGGCAAGGCCTGCAAAGGGGAGAGATCAGAAGCCACACAGCTCTAGAGACTCAAATCCTCACCTCTGCTCCAGCAACCTACCTTTGGGGCTCCTACTGCCTGCGAATGGGCATCATGTAGCTGGTCCAGCGCTACACTGAAATCCTCCTCCAGCACAGGGAAGCCAGCAGTGCAAAAATCTCTCTCCACTTCCTCGCTCAGTCCACCTGGAAAACTGGCAAGGGAAAAGAAGTGAGAGACGGAGGCACTACCCACTCCACTCCCAGCATTATCAGATTTGCTGCAGCCAAGCCACCTCCTCCTGCCGCCCTGCCCTTACACTACCTCAGAGCTTGGATGCGGGCACAAGCAGCACGGCTGCTGTGGGACAGCAAGGCACACAAGTCTCCCAGCACAAACCCCTGCGAATGAGAAAACCACCGGCATCAGCTCAGGTGCTGACCGCTGCTCCAGCTAAGGCACCCAAGATGTACACGGAGACACTTTGTGCAGAGGCATTTTTGCCCCTCTATGCCCTTTCTCAAGTCTTCAGTTTAATTTATATAACTCCATCTCAGTTTGCAGAGTGATGAGTACCCTTCTAGCATCAACCTGCACCTCTGCTAAAGATGTCCAGTCCTCTGGAACTGGGAACCCTGCAGCAAAAGCTGACAGCACCCTGATGCCTGAGAAACAGAGATATCCACGGACAAAACTGCTTGGGCTTTGGGAACTGCCCCTTTTCTCCACGGCCTGGCAGAGGAGGTTGGCAAACACTGCTGGCCTGCCGAACCTCGGAGCTGCCATCTGCTCCCCAGCACGGCTGCACTCACCGCGGTCCTGCGGGCCAGCCTGGCGAGGCTCACTTCCTTGCCCAGAGGAAGGCTGGCGGTCAGCGCGCCCAGCATCAACCTCCTGTGCTCTTCAGAAGGGGCTTCAATCTTCACCTCATGAAGGAAAGCAGTCTGCACGTCTGCGGGAACGTCCCGGGGCTTGCACGTTGTGCCAATCACCAAGACGGGGTGGCTGCAGAGAAAGGGGGAACAGCCCATGGCCTCAGCTCTACAAAAAGCTCCCTCTCCCCGCAGCCATCCCCCTCGCTACCCTGTTCTCCTGCCTTTCCTCTGACACCTGCATGCACTAGCAAAGCTCTCTCATAGAGCCACTCGCCTCCGGTTTAACTTCTGGGCTGCTTTGCAAGCACTGTCTCAAGTGACATCTTATTTCCTCCCTTGATGCCCTCCTTTCTGGTACTTGCCATCTGCCGCAGGACTGTCCTGGGGCCTGGCCTCACAACGCCAGCCCAGCAACCTCTGCACATCCTGAAGCCCTCGTCATTTTAGCCCCACTAAAACATGCCACGCTTGCTCCGGTGAGCAAAGTCAGGAACCAGTGCAGTTTCAGAGGATAAAATCTCTCGATTCCTGCAGCCTCTAAGCTGCAAGGGCAAGATGTCTCTGAAATAAGCAAAGCAAGTAGGGGAGAGACCCCACAGGTTTACAACCACGCCAGGTACCCACAGCAAATGAGCAGGGTCCATACCTCACTGCAGGATCTGCGTCCAGGAGCAGCTGCCTCAGAGTAGCAATGACCCTGGAGTCCTCTTCCAGCCCATCTCGGTCTCTACCGAGCACCTCTATGTCTTTCAGCAGAAGCACGCACGGGTGATACTGCCGGGCTCGGGTGAAGGCCATCTGCACTTTCTCCTCCGTGGCTCCACTGCTGTCACCGCACAAACTAACGCAATCAACCTGCAAGAGAGGCCACACAACTCAAAATTTGTTAGCAGCGTGGGGCCGAGAGCAGCCCTCACTTATGTAGCATTTTCCATCAGCAACGCGCTTCGGAAAGAGGAGGTAGGGTGGGCATTCCCCAGACATACTTTGTCAGAAACAGCTGACGGGGCACAAAATAGACAGGGAAGGATTCCAGATTTCCTAGCACAGGCAAATGGCTGCTTCCCTGTGAGGGGTGAGGGCAGCTCCTGTCTCAAAGATGTGAAACCAAGAAACTGGAGTAGTTGCTAAAGCTCATGCAATTGCTCAAGCGACATAATCCAGAAGGGATGGGAGAGCCACGCCAGAATCCAGCTCAAGGAGAACAAGATGCCTTGTAGGAACAGTGCAAAGAGTAGAGGGGAAGGCTTAGGAAGCTGTTCAGTCTGGTGTCACACAGGCTCAGAGTGCAGGAGGAAGGTAGAAGGTTATTAAAAAAAAAAAAAAAAAAAAAAAAAGTTGACTGGAGGCCCAGACACTGTTTACAAGGCAAACACTGGATGGAGCCACTCAGAAGGGAGAGGCAGCTGCTGAGCCCTGAACAGCGGCCACGGCAGCGCTAGGAACTGGCAGTGCTGCCTCCTGGTGCCAAGTAGTCGCATGGGGACTGTCCCTGGGAGCACCTACAGCCTCATCCCATCAGCCAGACCTTTGGACTGATCCACAGAGTTGCTCTCAGTTATACCCAACAGAATCCACAATCTCAGCACACGTGGACTCCTTTTATTTGCATGCACGCACAGGAATGGCTTCTAAGGAGGCTCACTGTCATGACTGCAAGCTTTTTGGTTTTGTTAACTTAAAGGCTATTTCTATGACTGTAGGGAGTCCACCGGCCGCTTGTCCCTAGGAGGAATTACCTTGAAGAGGTGAAGGTTAAGGCAGCTACACACAACCCTGACCGCCGTCAGCTTCCCGCTGCCGCTTGGTCCCGAGAGGAGGATGCTGCCTGCCCCGCTCAGTGCAGGTCCCCTGCAACACAGAGGCAGTTCTCTGGGCGACTGCGGAGCAGGGTCCCAGCAATCCTGAGGCTTGCGAGGAGGAGGTGAAACCCACCAGCTGTTCAGGTGAGGCCGAAGAGCACCGCAGAGCTGCTTCACAACATCAGAAAGTCCAGCAGGAGACAAACTGCTCCACATCTCATGGCTGCCATAGGCTGGGGAAGACGGGACAGCACTGTTGGTTGATCCCACCTGTGAGGAAGGAATAGAACTCTCGTAAAATACCAAGAGAGAAAAGACATCGAGTGACAAAGCGTATTCCAAAATGCCCTTTTTGAACTGCAGGAGACACAAACCCCCGCCAGACACCTTTGCCATCAGCACAGCAACCTCAGATCTCCTGAACACCCGCCCTGCTCTCCACTGACATCATACCAGGTACAGAGATGTGTTCTGGGTGTCCACCAGGTAAGCCTCAGACTGCTCGCCTTCCACCATGCCTAAAATCTTCTTCACTTTGAAGTAAAGCTCAGGCCATCTAAAGGAAGAGCAAGCAGTCTAAGTTACTGAGTCAAAATCTGGACAGCAGGAAGGATCTTTTCACTGCCAGGAGCCAGCTGAAAGGCACAGGTAAGTAGGGACACTCCTGCTCTCTGCCAAGACCCCCAGGGATCCTCAACAGACCCCACAGCACTGACTGCCTAGGGAGACCAATGTGACTGTCAACAGTTACAGCTTCTGCTGTCTTCTTTTGCCTGCCAAACAGCAAATACCTAAGTGTACAGATGGAAGACTTGTGCTTCCTGTGGTCCTTCCTCCTTCAGCAAATCAGCCCAGAAAACACTTGTTATGGGAGCACACCAAAATTCTTAAAGTTTGGAACATGCAGTGAAGATGAACACATGGCTGGTACATCCTGAAGCATTCAAGACAAATACTTAAATCACACTCTTTAATTACCTTACTGGCTAAAAACTGAGGCATTTATATCACCACTATCCTAACAGAAATACCCTACTGATAAAAAAGTAATTTTGCTCATTCAGTGAAGAACTGTTTCAAGGCCAAGTTATTCTGAAGTGCAGAAACGTTCACACTTTAGTGTTTGCCCTGCATAAGCAAACCCAGCCTCCACTTTGGTTTATGAGGCACTGACTGTCCTCAAGCCGTACTGTATCCCCATTGCCCCATTTCAAAAGCATCAATAGTGGAAAAAAACCTTTTCTCTATCCGTGTAATAGAACCACAGTTTATTGCCACCTACCTAAGAAAATTGTCTGAATTTTCTTCTAAAAAATCAGCACATCCAAATGTTGGAATGCATATGATATCTCCCTCCTGGACAAGCCTACAAAAAAATATATATATATATTTACACACACACACATATCTATCATATATAACGAGTTTCACCAATGAGAAACAACCCACCATGCCACACATGTTTTTACAAAGAACGTAGCTATTCATGGTACTTTGTTCCTTTTCCCGTATTTCAAAATTATAAGTTGCCACACAAAGATTTAGCACGTCCCACATGACAGTAGGTTCATCTGGGCTATTAAGGACAACATTATTACTTTCTGTGAAGAACCTGCCAATGATATAAAAGATCGATGCTGTTAATTATAGAGAGCATCAGGCTCCCTAGGCCTGGAACAGCTAAATCTAGTTCTGAAGAAGCTCGGGGGGCAAGTCACGGGCCAAGACCTCTAACACAACCAGATGACCAACCACTCAGTGTATATAAAGTTGAATCCTGGCGTACGAACCCACCACAAGACACGGGGGTGTCCTGGGGTATTTGGCAGCCCTCGGTGTTGGAACCATTAATCACAGAGAGCGAGGGGCTAAGGACCTCTTGTGAAGGATGGGAGCAGAGAGGCTGCACGCAAGTCCAGCTCAGGAGGAGGAAACAGCGCAGGTAAATATTTCAGAAGTGTTCGACACGCGTATATTTATCCGCAACTTAATACACATGATCCGTGTGCATCGGATGTGGCTGCCACAGCGAGAGGGCATTGGCTTACCGAGGCGTTTCAAAGTGCCTGTAGAGGAGGCGGTCGTAGAGGCCCGCGGCGCTGTAGGTCGACGAGCAGACCATCTCCACGTGCAGCTCCTTGGCGAAGGGCGGCACGGCCAGGCGGGAGCAGCTCTCCTGGCCTTCGTCGGGGCCGGCCTCCGCTTCGTACCTCTGCGGATCAGACAACACGAGAGCCGAAGGCGTCAGGAGCAGCTTGCGTCCGCCAGGCCCCAGCGCCACGGGGAGGGAGCCCCAGCACGGACCCAGGAACCCAACGGACACGGCGGGGTGGCCACCGGCCCCCTCCTCCCAGTGCCACCAAGGGCAGGTCTGGCCCATCCCTGGGGACCCAGAGGTTACAGCGAGGTGGCCACCAGCACTCTTCTCCAGGTGCCACCATGGGGACGCACGGGACATCCCTGAGGGCCCAGAGGCCAGGGTTGGAGAGCCAACGGCTTCCTTCTCCCAGCGCCACCACCCGCAGGCCCAGCACGTCCCCAGGTGCCCAAAGGTGGGGTGGCCGACACCTCCCCTCTCCCGATGCCACCACGGGGACCCAGCAGCCGCAATGGGGATGCTGCGCCGTGGTGGCCGTGCCCGTCCTCCTGGTGTCACCCCCGGCGTCCCCGGTGCCGCAGGGCTGTGACCAGCCCCTCGCTCCTCCCGCCGCATCCCGGGGCACCCCCGGCAGATGCCGGTGCGCGCTCACCCGCACGCAGACGTGCCCGGCGGCGGCCGGCTCGCAGCGCAGGTTGAAGGCGAGTGCCGGGGCGAGCAGGGCGGCCTCGGCGGCGGCGGCGGCGGGCGGGTATCGCCAGGGCGGCGGGCG